>OMNM01063768.1:0-14883 GCA_900302745.1 Parablennius parvicornis | reverse complement strand
CAATTAAAGCGTTTGTAAACTATGGATTACACTTTTTATTGAGTGAAATTGAATTGAATTGAAATGAATTGAATTGAATTTAAATGAATTGAATAACTTTTAAGTAACATAATGAAATTGCAGGTGCAGCTCCGTGGAGTGAATTGTACATATAACACAAAATACATGAAACAGGATTGCATGTGATGTAGATGCTAAAACTCTAATGGTAAATTCACTTATACAGCACTTTTCATCCGTGTGAGCAGAAGTACATTACATTGCTAATCAAATTCAACCATTCACACACCAATGGAGGCTGCAGCCATGCAAGGCGTTGCCACTCCATTGGGAGCAATTCTGGGTTCAGTGTCTTGCCCAAGAACACTTTGGCACATGGACAGGTGGAGACGGGAAAGGAACCTGCAACCTCTCTAACAACCAAGTCATGCCACCCCACTAATGTCCCAGGTCGTGTAAAGTGAATGGAAAGTCTTTCAGAAGTAGTCTAAAGATGAGGAGAGATTTAACGACCTTGTAGGCTAATAGTGCCACAGTTGAAAAGTGATGTTTATCAACATGAAATTGTAGAATGCTGGAATCTCTCTTTTTTTTTTATAATCATGTGTTGCATGACTTACTTTTTTTAAAGGTCATTGGCTCAGAAAAGCCATTGCCTGTGAACATCGCTTCATCAGCAAAGGTTAATTATATTCTACCACACAAAAAGAAAACAGGCTATGCTGTGTATAAGTACACACAATATAGGTGATGAGCCTTGACTGTGTCTCTGGTTCTTTCAAAATGGATTGATTAAAAAATTTACACTTGTTCCTGCTAGAGCAGAGTTCAACCATCCGTGTTTTTATTATTGCCGAGTTCCAAAGCAGGATCTGGGAGTTCATTATATTGCACATCACATCAATGACTTTGTATATCCGTGGCAACATTAAATCAAAAACACAACTTTGGATCAAGTTTGAACGCACTTTAGATATACCTGGTGGTATCATGGAAGACTATCATTCAGCCTGGGACTATTAGTCATTTTGGGAGGCTTTGAAAACAATCCTTCGGAAAAGAAACAAATAAAAAGCCACGTGGAACCAATATGAAGTGTCTTAGTAATGTAATCGGCCAGCATGTCGCCTCACAGCAGCTTGAGTGCTTCTTGGTATTGATTTCTGACAGTCCCTGAAAGTCCACTGGAGGAGTGAACACCATCCATCCATCCATCCATCCATCCATCCATCCATCCATCAGATCGCAGCAGCATGTTGAAACTGATCCTGGCTATAGGTGAAGGCCTGGTACTTTACACTTGGGTTGAGTTGCTGGAGTTTTTGTATCGTTCACTGTTTATACAGTATTATCGTCCAGTGTTTGTTTTTTAACATCTACTTCTTGATGGGCAAAAGTTGTTTTCCTACTTTTCTTTGCATACTGTGACCAAGCGGGTCATCAAATATGTGCCATGAGTCACAATTGACCACATAATTGTTTTACCTTTCTCAAAATGCTGGCGTCACTTTTACAGCTGTGTCCAAAACTCATTCTACAACAAAACCTCACTCATTTTTAAAATGCCTGTATCTGCAGTACTTTGTTTTTGCCATGAGAACTGACTGAAAGCAAGCTGCAACAGTCCCATGAAGGATATACATACATTATTCATTGTGTTTTTCGGTATTTTTAATAATTTGTCACCCATTTCTGCATCATTCACAGGAGAACGCAGAGGAGAAGACTTTATAAACATTTCCAGCACATAATATGTTAGATTCAGTCCTAAAGTTATTCTTATTCATTCTGAAAACTAACCCATAAATATATGTGAAACATATATTGTTCCAATAGAATTCACATGTAAGCTAACTCTGATTAACTTATAATTGACATTGTCTCATTTGGCGTTAGTCATGTAATCAGTAGGCTAATTGAATTTGTGTCTCACTACAAGAAAATCATTAAATGCAGCTTTAAAAGTGTAAAGTTAGAGCAAAAGCTGAGGCAGAAGTACAAGTTACCATCTAAAAAAGGTCTGTAGTTGAGAAGTATGTCAGCAAACTTTCGAGTATTTCTGTATTATAGACATTAAACAGTGACATCCAGCTATTGTTTATAACCTTACATTGGTTATATATTTGCATGCCTACAGATCACAGTTTATGATGTGATGTTTTACTTGATAAGCCAGAAAGAGATTCAGTTCATCTGTGATGTAGTATCTGTTGATATATTTCCGGCAGAGAGGCCGTGCTAGCCATAGGCTATTTACGTTAAAACATTGAGCCTTTTAGTATCTCTCAAAGGGCCATAGAAATTTGTAGGAAGTCATGTGTAAATGATAGAAACCGCTGCTTCCTTTTGAAATTTGAACCTGTGAAGTCAGAGGTTTCACATGAGAGAAGGTCTTAAAAGAGGCGTTAATCTGTCACCTACCCAGAGCTCCATCCATGCAGCCATTGCAGCAGCAGCAGGGACGGTGGTTTATCCCTGCTGATTCAATCAAAACAGCTAATTTTGTATCACACAGATGATTATGTAACAAATCATGTTCGCGTTCCAATCGGTGAACCAAACACACTTCATCAATGGCAGCCTTGTTTGTGATTTCATTTAATCCTAACCAGCTAATAACTACAATGTAAAAAAAGAAACTGTGTCAAATATGCCAGTAACTCACTGTGAAAATATTCTATAGTAAATTAATGTGAAACAGGTCTATGGCAGGTTACTGTAAAGGTCTTTTCCTGTAATCAGAAAATAGATTTAATATTACACGTAATCTCGTAGTCCAGGTCAGTTGTAAATATAACTTTGTTGTGAGTTCAATTTGTTTAAAAAATTGAAATAATAATGTCTTTTTACAGTTTGAGTTCATAACATTCCAAAAACACACCCAAAAACTACAACCTGACCCAAGTAACTTTGTTACAAGCATCCTTTGCTCATATTACACCCAACAACTGAAACATTAACACAAATAACCTCAATAGAAAATATCTAAAACCATGACATACGTTTGATGACTTCTAATATAAAACACATCTTGTAATCACTGACAAAAATCTACTTTCTTGCCTGTAAACTACATTTTCCCTGATAAATGTTCCTTCTGCACTGAAATAAGGAAGAAGCTGAGACCGTCGTTAACTTGTTCCTGATACGAGTGTTACAACTGCTCTCCTCCACTTGACTGACAGCGATTTGCAAGTAACTTACCAGGTACTATAAATATCTCAAAATATTTTTCACGATGAGTTACTGTGAAATGTTCACAGTAGACGTGCAAAAGTTGGCAAGTAACTCACTGTGAGAATGTTTTACTGTAACACAGTGAGAAATTGTTTACGAGTAAGTTCATGAAACACTCTTACGCTAAAATTACTACTGAATTGAGGCCAGCAGGTTATTGTAAAATAGTTTCTTCACAAATGTTTATTTTTTTCCATTACCGTCATCTTTACCATTATTGTCAACAATATTGTGATGTTTACGGTATTTTTTTATTGTGGTCCATAAAGTCCATATAATACTGCTGTGTCAGATGTAATGATATCAAAATGAACCAACTTGACGTTGTGGGAAAACCTTTACTGTCCCTCATGCGAGACTCATAAAGACGGACTAAAGCAGTTCAATTGAGTTGATGGAATTTGAAACGATCAGGTAGTCCATCATATCGCAAACACAGAAAGACAATCATAAAGTTATAATTCAAAGTCACCCATTAATCCCAAAAGTACGTTTTTCCATGTGTGAAACCGAATTACCTAAAAGAATTACACACACATGAGAACATGTAGACTCTACAGAGAAAAGCCTGGCCCGGATTCAAACCCACAAGGAAGAACAAATGCAGGAGTTGTTTTCCAGGTAAGACGCAATACAGGGAGTCTGTGCAGACCTGTTGAGATTGTTGTCTTGAACTCATTCCAAATTCCCATCACACTCCTTCTAACCCTCGAAAGGTTAAAAGTCAACCGAGAGGTGATGGTGCAGGTAAAAACTCAGTCACTTTGAATTGTAGGAGGAGGCCTAAACATGCAGTGGGAAAACAAGCCGACTCCACATAGAAAGCGCAAGCCGGAACCAGGAACTAGAGCCAGTCTACCGAAGTCAAATTCCTTGTGTGTTAACATACTTGTCTAATAAAGCTGATTCTGATTCTGATTCTGATTCTGCTGTGATTTTACTGTACGTTGGTGTTGATGTTTTAACATCAGTGAAAGTTATTATATTACTTCGATTTGAACTTAAATCATTAAAGGTGTAAACTCTTTGTAGCCGTTAAGAGATATCAGTAGTTATTTATGTGCTTTCCAGAGAAATAAAATACTAATTTCAGCTCCATCCAGGGTTCAGATTGATTTTGATTACTAATCATATTATTAGTATTTAATGTCTGGAACCTGGAATAATATTTTTAAATGTTTTGACCAACCTAAAATTACCCATTCGGCTATCAAAGTGCATCACTCATGATAAAAAATAAATAAATAATAATCATCCAGCAAAACAACCCCCAAAAAAACTGTTTTGTGAGGTTATGTAACTCCATTGAGCTCTAATTAATTGCGGGACTTTACATGTTTATCACTTGTGTATCACGTGACACTTTACCATTGTAGCTGCTTCAGCCAGCTCAGCTTCTTCAGGCACTGTTTAATCCGGTGGGTCACAACATACAAGATAAATCTGAGGGATTGTGAGATGATTAACTTCATAACAAACAACGAAGTGGGTCAGGCCTTTTATACTTGTGCTAATCCATAGCTCATACGATTGCTTTCAATGTTTTTATTTTTTACTTCCCAAAGATTTTGAAATCGCAGATACTGATAGTCAAAAAATAGGATTACAGTTAATAGGACAGAGGTAGAACAGAAGAGAAAAGCTCTCTACCTCAAAACATTTATATGAATTAAAATATTTTATCTTTACATTCAGTCTTGAAGACAGGGTGTTTATTTTTAAAGTGCACTCTGTGTGCAAGTCAACATGCCTTGCAACAATAGAAGTACAAGACTTTGAAAACACAAACACACACACACAGAGACACATACATCATTGCAGACTGCATAATAAATACTTATATTATTCATTGAGCACAACTTGAACTGCCTTCCCATGATGCACCTACATTTAATTAACATTTATTGGTAGGAAAAGTGCTCAGTGTGGGTGGATAGTGTGCGTACAGTGTTGTGTTTTGAGTACTGTAAGCATGAATACAACCAATAAAGCACCATTACGTCTGAACACTAAATTCTGTATTATAATGTATTTCTAATTTATTTGTGTCCCGCATTTTCAGTCAATGCTTTAAAATAAAAATGAGCCATTTGCAGCAAACATTACAGGCTTTTACATTTTTTCATCACTTCATTCATCAAGGCAAAATACTGAGCTATTTAAATTTATTTAATTTAGTTTACTTTTCTTTTCTTTTCTTTTCTTTTCTTTTCTTTTCTTTTCTTTTCTTTTCTTTTCTTTTCTTTTCTTTTCTTTTGTTTTCTTTTCTTTTCTTTTCTTTTCTTTTCTTTTCTTGTCTATAACACACAGCTCATATTAAACTGTAATCTGGCGCCCTTGTGTGTTCACCTTTAAGAACTGCAGACACCACCATGTGCAGTTTGTGTAACTGTCCTAAACGTCCCGCCCACTATACTGCAGCTCATTGGTCAGTTCCACGTTTGGAAGGAGCTGATTGGACAGGATGCGCTGTCTGTCAGCGCTTCCGGAACACGCTGTGTAATTGTGTAATTGTCCTCCCTCCAGCCTGCAGTAAGTATCAGTGTGTGAATGTTTATTTAAATTTGGACTTACAGAACATTGACAGTGTAATGTATCGCTTTTATTCCAACTGTCTACAGTAATGCCGACATCTCCTGTGAAAACGCGGATTCCGCTCACCAGCTTCGGTCATCTGATCACAGAGGTGAAGGTAAGAAAGGAATCCAATCATTTCAATGATCAGTATGTTGATTTAACTTTTCCTCTTGAGGATTCCTAAAATGTTTTAGAGCGCTTTTTATGATTACAGATGTCAAGTCTGGATCATATCTAGTTATTTTTTGGATGTGTGCAACCTGCAGGTAGACAGCAGACATTTTTTCCCTGAATTCTCTGCATTGTAATCTATTATCTAACCACCTGAGGGCAGCTTGTGTCAAAGTTCTTCACTCAAACTGATGCTTCACAAAGTGATGCATTTTGAAAACAGCTAATACCTTGTACACCAAGTATTAATTATTGTGGTTAAATGCAGGAACTACAACTGGCACGGACATAATATAAAAGAAGTTATAAAAACCTATAGATTGCACATATAACTTAAAACTGAACATCAAGAGCAATATTTAAATGTGAATAACGGGGATAAACATGTTCAGAAATGCAAAAGACAATAAATATGCTGCCAAGTGAGACTTGGAGGCTGTAAATGTAACTAATAATCGTCTGGGAACTGTTGAAAAAGTCATGAATGAAGAACGAGGAGTTTATGTGGAGCAGCTCAGACAGTCACGGAGGGGCCGGATTTCTGTGCCAACTAAAGATTTTATGACTCAGCCTTCAGTTTGATAAAAAGCTAGGGCAGATGCAAAGACAGTTATGATATATGACCATTGTTTCATCAATCCCCTCGTGTCTGCAGGGCAGAAATCTCAACTCCATCCCTTCCATCTGCGAGTACAGTTGTAGGATTATTATTAAGCTGAAAGTCATTATAAAGCTTTTTGAAACCCAGAAAAATGTAGATCCAGGTGGTGATCCTCCTTGTTCGATCACAGTTTTCATTGATGATTTATTTAAGAAACTCACAAGCTCATGCATCGTGTCAAAAAAGAATACAACCAAAATAAAGGAGATTAAAATCAAGAAGTGGGAAGCATGTTTCAACTGGAGTTTTATTGTCAAGAAATATGAATTATGAATCTTTTCAAATAGTTTTCTGTGTCTTCTTTTTGCCCGTCATGTATGAGATTAGTTCTCATATTTCTTTTTGTGTGTTGGCTATGAATAGAATGAAAGAGCGCTGTATGAAATTGAGGTTCGTGTCTAGCGTGTGACGCTCTCTGTGGCGGTGACTCGACATTTGAAGCTTTGCCAAAAGTGGAAACATGTGTCCCGGCTTACAACGCCATCTACAGTGATTGTTGTGTTAACACTGGGATGACATGACATTTTGACTCTTATTGTTTGAGCACATATTGATTTACTACCTAAAATTAAACCCATTTGTGATTATTTGGCTATTTTGAAGTCCTGCCCTCTAAATGAGAAGCTGAAAGGTCAAAGTCAGCGTCGCCTCTTTCTGTCCTGGTTTTTTTTTCATGTGCTTGTTCTCTTTCACGATGAGTGCTTTTTTGCCTGATTCTATAAACAGGATGTATGATGGTTCCCTCCACCACCTGGTTCACGAACACATTTTTTTTTTTTTTTTTTAGAAAGCAAAACCTATATGTTCCACTTTTACTTCCTCTTTTAAATGAGTTTCAAGGCCAGCCATCCAGTAACAACCTGATTCAGTGGTTTTAAAGCAATCACATGTTTTCCTGTAAACAGCAAATTTAGAGTCGTGTGGCAATGAGACATTGTGTGATTTATATTCAATTCACTTTTTCCAAGATTTTATTATTTTACCATCTTTTTCCAAAATGTACTGATAATAATAATGATGATGATAATACATCGGACTGATTTAGTGGGTTTTTTTGTACACTCAAAGATGCTTTACTTTAAGAAAATTCACTTTCTTCCCTCAAAATTCAACAAAAGAAATAGCTCTTAATGACAACGTGAGAGCAGCTTTTTTTTTTTTTTTTTTATGTGTGCAAATAATTAAAATTGGAAGAACTCAGAAATCACACGTACGTTAGAATTCACAGCCTTTGTCATGTAGCTCAACATTGAGCTCAGGTTCTTCTTATTTCCATTGATCATCCAGGAGATGTTTCTGCAGCTTGATTTGAGTCTTCCTGTGGTAACACCAGTGGACTGAACATGATTTGGAAAGGCATGCACACCATCTAGATTTGGTTGAGAACCTTCCAGATGCAATCCACCAACCGGGCCTGTGTGTTATCGAGGCTGGACGGAAAGCACTCCTTAGTAAAAGGCACATGGCCGCCTGGAGTATGATAAAAATGCATCTGAAGGAGTCTCAGACCACGAGAAACACAATTCTCTGATCTTTTGAGACAAAGATTGAACTCGTAGCCGTCATTTTGGAAGGAAACCAGGCGCCGCTCATCCAATACCATCCCTACAGGGAAGCATGGTAGAGGCAGCATCATGCTGGGGTTGAATTGTGTGTAATTGTTGGGGACTAAAATTAATTAATTTTGAATAAAGATGTATAAGTTGAGAACATTTTTGCTATGAATACTTTCTGGATGCTCTGTGGCTGGTTGAGTAGTTTGTTTCATCATCTGAAATGAGACATGGACTTACAGTCTTTCCTGATGGGTTCTCAACTAAATCTGTGATAAAGACAGCAGTGCGGCGACTGCTTTTGCATAATTTTTAAAAAATCTATCCTCCAATTCATCACGCTCCAGCCGCTGCTGTGGTTCCCAGAATTTGTATTAGGGTTTAAGTGAAAAAAGAAAAAAAAGATTTCCTCTCCACTCTGCTAAAGGCAGTAGCAGAAGAATCAGCGTTGCCTTGTGGGCTCCGCGCTGTCGCTCTGGCTTTGCTTTCAAAGGCAGAATTCATGCAGGACTAACATTAGGAACTGCTTCCTGATGAGGACTTGCATATCTCCCTCATGTTCTGCAAACCAGATCATTCAGACATAACCGTCACTTTTCAGGAAATCAGAGCTTTTGAATTAAATGAAATGCTGCAAGCAGAAAACAATCCGCCCCTTGATCAAATAGGGCTGCAAATGGCCCCCCCCCTTTTTTTTTTTTAACTAATATGAGTTTGACACCCGGGGTTTTTGGTGTTATGGAGATAATATTGCAATTTATAATGACCTCCAGTGGCCATCATGATTATGACATAAGCAATGTTGAAAACTGAAAGAGAAGTCTACTTTAGATGCCGTGCCTTATGATAAAAGAGGAAGCATAATAAAAATTAACTCAAATACTTTAATCCCAAGCCATAATCTTTCTTTTCTTTTTTCTTTTCTTTTTTTAAACAGCAGGCGTGTCCTCACGTGTTTTCAGGATGATGTGTGTTGTGACATGTTGTGCCTCTCGTCTGTGATTTCCCACAGTCCAGACTAAAACGTAATACCCTGTTGAACCAACAAGAAGGTGTGGTTTAGTCCTTCTTTCCCTTATGTATGATACTCATAAGCTGATGGTTTTTGAAAGAATGTTTGCATTCAGGATTTAGAGTGTGTGTGTGTGTGTGTAACTTTTTATTTATCCACCAATGTTCCATGTTGCTTTGAGCCGTCCTGGAGGACTTTTGGGTATAAGGTCGCCAGTCCTCACTCCCATTTTAGAATCATAGCTTGGCCCCCTATGCATTTTGATTTCTTTGTTTTATTTGTTGAACAAATGGCGATTGTTCTGATTTCTTGTCTCAAATGACCTGTCTATGGCTGTGGTGTTACTTTTGTCCCTTTCATTTAACTCTTTGACTCCCTCCAAAATCCAGAAAATACAACCAGCCTTCGCGTGCTGAAGCCCATTTACACATAATCCTCAGTCAACTTGTCATGTCTTGTGTTCAGCACAATCCAAAGACTTTGTACGTTTGTCGACATTTAAAAGAATTCCTTCTTGAATTATTTTTGGAGCATTAAGTAGGCTTGAGATATTTTATTAATGAACCTAATTATATGCAATAAAACTCTTAAATCAGAAGGAACTTTCTCTTCGGTCTGCTTGCAGAAAGGCTGGAGAGCGAGCGGGCACGGTTCTGACATGAAGTCCAGGCTGATAAATGACACTGTCATTTCATTAAAACAGTTCCCCGCCTGTGATTCACTGGACCGAAAACCAGTTCGTCTTCCCTCCATTTTATTGTCATCATGATAACCAAAAGTTCGCCTGTTGCAACAAGCAAAATTATTCAGTTACGAGATCGAGCCCGGTGAAGTCTTCTGGAGTTTGTTGGTAGTTGGAACTGAAACATGAGAAAGCAGAGGCTTCTCTCAGTTAGGAGACTCTTTGTTTGTCACCAAGAAGTTGCCAATAAGAGTGAAAGGGTGTGGTTGTTAATGTCTCTGTTTTGGCGACTGGTCCGGGGTGTATACTGCCCTCGCACATAGTTGGCTGGCGTTGGCTCCAGCGAACCTGAACTGGATTAAGCAGCAAAGGAGATGGATGGATGGATGGACATTGATGCAATTTTATATTATATTTAGAAAATATATACTTTTATCTTCTTTGATTTACTATCTGCTCCGTCGCAATGCTGAAAAAATTATTTGAACAGTGTTGGGAGCAACATGTTACAAAAGTAACAGAGTTACAGTAACTTTTTACTATTTCCTGTAACACAGCAATATAATGCATTACTTTTTTTTTTTAAATTTGGTAATATAATATTCGTTACAATCTCAGTAACGAGTGTTACTACGAGTCTTAACACTATATGGTGTTTCTCTTTAAGAAATTAAACTCCCGTTATGTTCAGTTGGTCAGAAAAAAAAGAACGCGAAAAGTACATCATCGCTGGAGCCATTCAAGAATTTCCTCAGCGTGCGACACCAAGGAAACTCTCCTTGTGCAAAGCTGGACAAATTCAGGTTTCCATCATCAATATTGCTTAAACTACACATCCTCCTTGCACAATCAAGGCTACTTTCCCATTGGTGTGAGGTGGGTAATATACTCCAAGCTTATTTTTTTATGAAAACTATCTGTCTTTGGAGCAGCAGAAATAACATTGATCTCTGTGAGAGCCGGCAGGTTTTGATTGTAGGTAAAAAGCACAAGTCCGTTCGGTGCAAGTCGTCTTTGTGCTTCGAGATTCAATCATTAGAGGTGGAATAATAGAAACAAACATAAAGAGATGGCGTGCCTTGTCATGTCATCAGAGAATAGGTTCAATTCTAGTGGCTCTAGCGTGTTTCATATGAATCGGCTGAGACTTTAAATATCTCGATCAACAATTACCAGACTGATCCTTAGTCTGCTTTGTGATTGTGACGGTCGTTGTTATTGTTTTACAACATGCGTCTTTACTGTGTCTATGATATGAAGCTGTTTGTAGCTTTGGGAGCTACAGTCATTAACTCACATCGCCGCCACAAAATGGATCCGCTGCAATAAACTACATTTCAGCAAACTAGAATGCTTAGTCAGATTTTTGCGATTATTTTGGTGAAAGGAATACAAAAGTAGTGTAGCGCATTACATTTTAGAAGTAACTTTCCCAACACTGCATGTGCGATTCTCTGGCCTGCAAACAGAAAAAAAAAAGCCTATTCCCTGAAAAGCAGGATGCTTTCACATTCATTTTGACGAGCAGTACAACTGCGCATGCTTCTCACGCCATCCGATTGGAGTCATTGTTCAGGTTGTCTGAGGCTGTTGGGTTTATGGGTTAATCATGTGTGCTTCATCATGTCATACTTTTTGCATTTCTGAGTTCTTCTGCCTTTTGATTAGTGGTTGGATTGAGTTACAATGTAACTTTTGGAATTACTCCAGACTGCAGTGCTTGGTCTTACTGTGGTGTATGTGCATATAAAGTGGCTTGAAAGAGTATGCATCACACGCCACAAGCATAAATATATTTTATTGGAATTTTATGTAAAAGACCAACACACAGTGTACAAAGAAAATTATACATGATTTAGGTCTGGACTTTGACCGGGACCAACACGTGAATATGTTTTGTTTTAAACAATTCCATTATAGCCTTGGCTTTATATTTAGGGTCGTTGTCCTGTTGGAAGGTGAACCTCCGCCCCAGTCTCAGGTCTTTTGCAGACTCCAACAGGCTTTCTTCCAAGATTGCCCTGTATTTGGCTCCATCCACCTTCCCATCAACTCTGACCAACTTCGCTGTCCCTGCTGAAGAGAAGCAGCCCCAGAGCATAATGCTACCACCACCATGTTTGACAGTGGGGATGGTGTGTTCAGGGTGATGTGCAGTGTTAGGTTTCCGCCACACATAACGTTTTGCATTTAGGCCAGAAAGTTCAATTTTGGTCTCATCTGACCAGATCACCTTCTTCCACGTTTGCTGTGTCCCTCACATGGTTTCTGGCAAACTGAAAACGGGACTTGTTATAGTTTTCTTTTAACAATGGCTTTCTTCTTGCCACTCTTCCATAAAGGCCATATTTGTGGATTGCACACCCAATAGTTGTCCTGTGGGCAGATTCCCCCACCTGAGCTGTGGATCTCTGCAGTTCATCCAGAGTCACCATAGGCCTCTTGGCTGCATGTCTTGTCAGTGCTCTCCTTGTTTGGATTCTAAGTTTAGGTGGACGGCCGTGTCTTGGTAGGTTTGCAGTTGTGCCATACTCTTTCCATTTCCAGATAATGGATTGAACAGGGCTCCGTGAGATGTTCTTTTTATAGCCTAACCCTGCTTTAAACTTCTCCACAACTTTATCTCTGACCTGTCTGGTGTGTTCCTCGGACTTCATGGTCCTGTTTGCTCCCCAATATTCTCTTAACAAACCTCTGAGGTCGTCACAGAACAGCAGTATTTGTTCTGAGGTCAGCTTACACACAGGTGGACTCTATTTAGTCATTAGGTCAACATTCAATCATTCAGCAGTCATCAGGCAACTTCTGAAGGCAATTGGTTGGCTGTAACCAATTGGCTGAATACTTTTGCACACCGCACTTTTCAGTTTCTTGTTTGTGAAATAGATTTAAAATCATCTATAATTTTCTTTGTACTTCACGATTGTGTGAAACTAGGTGTTGGTCTGTCACATAAAATTCCAATAAAATATATTTATGTTTGTGGCCTGTAATGTGGCAAAATGTGGAAAAGCTCAAGGGGTATGAATACTTTTGCAAGTCACTTTATATGTGTGTGTGTTTGCTTTTCAGAGGCAGCTGTTTGGTATTGAGGCCCCGACTCCAGCAGAACTGACTGGTTGGAGGAAACACTTTAATAGCTACACTCTGCAGGGTCGAAGAAATGTACGAATTGCACACACTTCAGCACTCTTTACTCTCCCAACTCAATGATGTTTTTTTTTTTTAGCTCCTCACAATCAAAAAACATGTCCTTCTCCTGCAGTGTGTCTTGGTTACCTATGGGATCCTGTCCGTAACCGCAGCGGCCTATCTGATGCACCGGCAAAACAAGAAAGAAAATCAGACGGCTGCGTCCACGGCCTGAAACACGGACCGCACACGGCGCACTTTATCACCGCGATGTGAAGGAAACGGCGTGACACTTAGAGGAGTGAGAAATCTGCCAGCCGAAAAGCTTAATTTGTTATTAAATGCTTTCTCTGTGCGTGTCTGATCATCATTCACTGATATTAAGAAAACGCTGGTTGCCATGGCAGCACAGAGACCGTGCAGTAAAGTAGTTTCACCACATGATGTCCGTCTGATGCCGAAAAAAACCTACTTCAACACCCTGTCTTGCCTCATGAACACTAAACCAACTTCTCTCGAATGTTTTTCGCTTACATTTTCAACTCCTTCATATTCTGTTGGACGACTTGGTGAAGATCCTGTTGCTACTTTTACTAAAATGTTGGAGGCATTCACTTGTGCAAATAATACCAGTATTAGGTCAGATTAAAGATTCTCCTGCTTAAAAAGTATCACTGTTGTTAAAAAGGACAAAATACATAAAGGCTCTGTGCAGGTTGATCAAACCACGCTTACAATATATTTATTCCATTAAATCTTGTTTCAAGAGTATATAACTAAAGAGTGGTATGATCGAGGTGTGCGCGTGTGTGTGTGTGTGTGTGTGTATTTTGAAGATTAATGGACAGGTAGAGTTCAAGCCTCCAAGTCAAGTATAAAGTCTGTTTTGAAGAGTCAAAAGTTTGGTTTAAAATGTCCAAGTCTGATTTTCATCATCCATCTTCTATCCTGCTTATCCTGCTTATCCTGTTCAGGTTTGGGAGATGATCCCAGCTCACTATAGGCTAGAGTGGGACGCAACCTGGACAGGTGTAGATCTGACTTGAAAACTTCAGTTGCATTTCTCTTTGAGAATGCGCTTTATGTTTAAGACTGTTAGCATGAATTCACATTGTTAAATGAAGCATATTAAGATGACATCTTGACAGATTGTACAAAGATCAATCAAAATACTACATATGAGCTTATTTACTTTGTTTTGCACTGTTGCCAAATGGAAACAATGACTCACCCTGGTAATGTGCTGCCAATGAAAACTAGTGCATTCTTCTCTATACTGGTTAAAAGAGAAGTAATAACCGAACTGGAGCGAGAGATCCTTCACATGAAATGTAGTGGTGCATGACTGATGCACTAATGCATCCGTGCAGACGTGGAATGATTATTAGTGTACATGGTACTTAGTTTGGTTTTTTTCGTTTTACCAATGCACACAATAGAGTTGATGCTTGTGCTCTTACCTGAAGCTGTTTATACTTTGACATAACAAGCAAAGAAATAGAAGACCTTGATGAATGCAGAGTATAATAGGTATTAGCTCAGAAAAAATCCCAAAACATACTGCATTTAAATGAGAGATACATTTGTTTTGAATAGAATTTCAAGTATCACAGGCAGACGTAAACTTCACTGTGTCCTCAACATTTAGCAAGCATGGTTGTGGATGTGTGTGTGTGTGTGTATGTATATATATATATATATATATATACATATATATATATATATATATATATATATATATAAGTATATTGGATAAAAGTTTCGCTTTTATATTTACGTATATAATTCTAACTATTCTTAATTCAGAACGATAATTATAAAATGAGATATGGGAGAAGGGGAAGGATTTTCTGAGTTT
>OMNM01063756.1:0-10925 GCA_900302745.1 Parablennius parvicornis | reverse complement strand
AATAGCATTGTCATGATTGGATTAATACCCTGT
Source organism: Parablennius parvicornis (assembly GCA_900302745.1). Taxonomy (NCBI): domain Eukaryota; kingdom Metazoa; phylum Chordata; class Actinopteri; order Blenniiformes; family Blenniidae; genus Parablennius; species Parablennius parvicornis. Next base: position 10,892 of record OMNM01063756.1, on the reverse strand, counting down.
TAGTCACACCCATACTACAGCCAATCAGAGGATGGGATTTTGTCCCACAACCAATCAGAGGAGATGATACATTTTAAAAAACCAGGAACTGCAAGAGGCTGGCACACTATATTTCTCAGCTTTGCATTGGAGTTAATTTATTAATGTGGTTAAAAGCACAACCCACATTTGTGAGTGTGTAAGTGTTGTGTTTGTGGAGAGAAAAAAAAATCTACAAATACACAACTCAGTATTTGTCCTCAGATTTACTGATACACACAAACCGCTGTTTACAAATTCCATTGTTACAGGTGCTCAAACCTTTTTCACCAATAATACCTTAATGGTATACTCTTAATACTGATGGCAGACAGTTGCCCAGAGTTGATCGAGAAATGTGAAAATCTCCAGTCTGATAATGTCAAACAAACTCTGCAGTGACTGTCAGAATCACAGATTTTTATGCTACATATTCATTTTCACACGCAATTAATATTGAATCAAGTTCTGAAAAAGTAAATTTTTCAAATTTGATTGAACCTGAGTAACTTAATTTGATATGGTTTTAAGGTTGATGAGGACTCAGCAAAGCAAGTAGATATAATTTAAAACCTAATAGGTATTTGTAAAAACAATATTTGAAAATAAGGTGACTTGACTTGGACTTGAATTGACCTATCACAGGCCTTTGACTTGACCAAGAATAAATGACTTGGGATCTACTTGAGACTTTCACATGTTTGACTTCATCCCATGTCTGCCTCCACCTGATTGCACTCAAACCTATGAGAATTTGTATCTCTGTGTGACCAACATGTTTTAAGAGTTCAGTTAAGGTTATAGTTTGACAAATTAGTGGGTAGTTTTGGATGAGTTTAGTGTAAGATGGCAAAATTGTTTCTACAAAAAACTTGGATTTTTTTTTATTCTATATTAATGGGAACCTAAATCTGATAGCAAAAAAATGCTATGATATGACGTGGAGAAAAGTAGAGGACATCTTTGGGAAATAAACAATCTGGATGTGTCTTTCTGCAAGTGAACTGACTGAGTTTTCACAGTGGTCTGTTTGATACACTTTCAAAAAGGCAATAACATCTATAGGGTATTCACCTTGCAATTGAGTTATCCTCATCACATAAAATAATCGTAGTTCATCTGTCAGGGCATGGAGATCAAAAGGTCATACATACAATCTCTTTAACATATCACTGATACACATGATTTTTAGTTATTGTAGCAAAGGATATGAGTCAGATGGTTTTCAGAAATACACAACATACTTCATGGAGCTTAAAACATTATTCTTTATACACAGGTACAAGGTTAAGATGCATTCATACATTATTCAAATGTTATTAACAATTACCCCTTTTTTTTTTTTTACGTGTGATATTCATTTATGTGTCTGTCCACAACTATACCCACCATGATGATTGCTTTATAAAATAAAGAATGGCTATGTTTTTATGCAAAGTTACACATGAATCTGTATATAACTATAACTGGGCACTACTTATATAAGCAACGCAAGTGATTTGAAGCATTGGTGACATATAATGATGTGTGTAGAAACATTTGTGCAATTATAACATGTACATTTTTACAACGTGTGAGATCACGCCATTCGTCTTCACAGAATAGTAGCCGGTGTTTTTTCACAAATCCATTTCCGATTAGCTCCACAAGTGCTGACCTTCCAAGCCTTGAAGAAGTTGTCTTTGGGATGCACGGAAGCACAGAAATTGTTATAGTCACCACTTGGTTCTCCAGTATCCCAGTACCTGCCAGGAAATGACACAATCATCTTTAAAGACACAATATCGCGTCTTTTTTTTAGTTAATTTAGTAATATGCTTGATGAGAAGACCATATTGTAACAAGAGAATCAGTGTCAACATTATAACAATGCCATCAGCTTTATCTAATCACTGGACAATTGGTCCTGAGAGGTTATGAAAAGTGCCGAAATCCAGGATGAATATTAAAAAGTTTCTTAAAGGTATCGCTAATAATCACTTGGTCCTGATGTGTCCTCTTCTACTAAAAAATCTACAAAATATGAAATTATATACATATTTTTTTCTGATCATTCTGATAACACCTTTATCAATTCCAAGTACCACTATTACACAAATTCAGAGTTTATGACATCAGGTACTTCGTAGCTTTACTTGTATTTAATTGTGAAGTAAAATATGAATATGGAATATTATTTTTTTTTACCCACACTTTTGAGTCAATAGCCAACATGATCAGTGACTGATGTCCTCGCAGCTTTACGAGAGATATTAGCAGCAGAAAATAACTTTTTCCTGCCGTATAATGAATCCTATGCTTATTGCTGCAAACTATTACCAGCAATAATTACCCCGACAAAAGTATGTAATCACCTCATGTGTTTATTTGTTTGTCTGTTTGTTTGTCTGTCAGCAGGATTACGCAGAAACCTATGTACGGATTTTGCTGAAACTTGTTAGGATGATAGGGAAATATTATAGGAAGAACCCATTAAATTTTGGGGTGATCCGGATCTCAGATCCAGAATATGATCCCAAATTGATCTCAAATTGTGTGCTAAGAGCAATGAAGAGGTGGCCACCTGGTGGTGAAGGAAGGAAGGGACGCTTGGTAGTACCAAGGAATGACAGGGAATGACATAATCTGGATCAAGGATAATATATGGGTCACAGGAAATAAGGCGTTAGCGGGGTCTGTGCTCTCTGAGGGCCATTCTAGTGCAGTAACTAAAGAGTGCAGTAACTGTGCAGTAACTAAAGAGGACTCCTGATAAAAAAACACAAAAAAAAAAAATGAAAAAATAAACATTCTTTTTCCTGTGTTACCAATTCTGCTATGTAAAAATAATTCACAATCACAAGATTGTCATATGTAGTATCTACTGAACTTAACAAGTTACCCATCGTCCAATTACTCTTGTATTACTACTTTCCACAACAAGGTGACCTTAATAAATCATGAACAGCTGAAAGTGAATCTGGCTCATCGTGCCTTTAAGATACCGTACTGCCGTGATGGGCTGCCAGCACCAACTTCCGGACTGCAACACCACAATGCCACTTCCCACCACTTGGGGCCGTGATGCATCATTCAGTTGTTGAACACGCTCCAATAGGCAGCAGAAGAATAAGCTATTTGTTAAACTTTTGACTGAAGTGATTGGGGAAGTTTTTAAAACGAAAAATATATGGAAGCGTTGCCACCCACTCCTCAAGGGTGAAATATGTCCACAAGTACTGTACTCCTGACCTTGCAAAAGGATCCTTACTCAAAATATTATTGTTGGTTCTGGAAGCTTACACTGTTTGTGTGCTAGACGTGGCAGTTTTGAACGACTGATTCCTGGTATCCACTATTAATTTCCAGTGTATATTATATGAAACACTTACCCTTCAGCAAGCACCGATCCATCCAACCAATTCCAGGTCCCATCTTTCTGAACAGTTTTCAGTCCAAACCAGAAGCCTTTTGAGTATTTTTCCTCGTCGTGTTGATTTAGCAAGTATGTAACAGTTGAATTCTCAAGAAAATAAATAAGAATGACAAAAATTCAACATTTTGTAAAGTTGTCCATGAACATGGTTGTTTCATAAAATGAACTCACTTCTTTGTCTTTGCTGTCTAGGATTGCGAGATCTCCTCCATACAGCTGGCAGTACTCTCTGGATTTTTGCCATGATTTGACCACAACGTTATTCGAAAGGGGGAAGTAGAAACACACCGAGTTCAACAAAATCCATCCTGCTGGACAGTATTTGCACCCAGCTCCTGATGTTAAAAGAAATAAAACCAACAGTTACTACGCATCAGTTTTAGGTCTTTGTAATTGCAGAATCTTACTCACCTATCAATGGTAAATGAGGCCTTAGTTTTGTAATTTCTTTCATTATTTTGTCCAACTGCTTTTGGTAGTCTTGACCTCTTTCAGTCTGATGTTCAAACTCCCACTGGGTTTGTTTCTGATGGTTCAACTCAATGTCTTGCTTCTCCTTGGCTTTGTTCATTGTTTCAAATGCGGCATGGTAAGTCTCCTGAAGTGCCTTTATCTCCATGCCGATTTCTTTTGTGTCATCAAGCGAGAGGTGAGTATCCGTCAGACTCTTGTCTATAAGTAGAATTAAGAGAAATAATTTATATGTCTTCTTCCTTTCTTCTAAACTGCTCACAGTACATAATAATTATTGACTTACAGTAGACTCCCAGGCCAATATTCACCATGAGTAGAATGGCAGCAAGAAGCCCCAGGAGCAATGCAGCCGGTCTGAAATATCTTGGTGGGTTCATACCGAACATGGACGCTACATGGAGGGACAATCAATTCAGGGATTTAGTAACACTCAGCATCTTCAGAAATCTTTTATGGAGGTGCACCAATAAACTCTTCTCTCCTTTTACCTTTCTGCTTGTCATGGTTAAATTTGTGGTAAGGAAGCTGCTCTTCATCGTCCAAGTCCTCTTCACAAATCGGTGTGTTAAATCCATTACCTGAATATACACTTTGTGGTTCTCGGCTTGCCTCCATCCTCACTGCTCAGCAGAGTTCAGGTCTGTGCAGTGATCTCCCAGAACGTTGTCCTGCGGTGATACAACAGCTAATATTGCAACAATAACTCCATCATTATTCAGTTGTGGGTGAAACTGTCATATGAGACAAAAGGGAAGTGAGATTATTGCTTGTAATTTCTTGGATGCAACATGTTTGTTCCTCAACTGTTTCCACAACCACAGGATGTGAATATGCTGACATTTCTGAAAGCAATATTATTGATGGCAGTGCCATCACAGCACCCAAGTGGATGAATAAAAACACAAGCCGTTAACATAAATCATGAGGGAGACATGAAGGTGTAGATCCTTCTTCTAAAAAATGGAAAAAGATACTCAGTAGGCAGAAGACAAGACAAGGTGATTTTATTTGTATGGCATGGCTCATACATAGAATTTAAGCATTTATAGATTTTTAAGAATAATGTCATGGGACAAAATCTTATAAAACTGAAAGTGTAACAAATGAAACGATATCCGTCACTCTCTAACAACCAAACATCTATTCTTTCTGTAGAGACTGTCTGTTTCCTGACCATTTCATTTAAGATAAACTGAATTCCACAGGAAAGGAGTTAATCCTACAGACTTTATGAGAATCAAAACTGCCACAATGATCAAATGTGAATTGTTGAATATCCAATCACTTTCATCCAAATCTTTACTAGTAAATGATTTGATGACAGATGGGGATTTTTTTAATCATTTACTCTCACCAACACTTCTTTACAGAGGGAAGGATATCATCCATCCATCCATCCATCCATCCATCCATCCATCCATCCATCCATCCATCCATCCATCCATCCATCCATCCATCCATCCATCTGTTACTCCCGTTTTCCCGCCAATATAACATATAACATATACTTATATTTCTATTAATGAAGTTTTTATTTTTCTGCTCTTAAAGGTGGAAAGCTCTTTGTGATCATCATCTGTGAAAGTTGCTTTATTTATCAGTGTAATACAGTGACGGTTGACTACCACATTTCACTGATATTCTTTCTGTTTTTCCAGTAGTTTGTGCTCTCTCTCTCTGTGGTCACAGGTTCCGTTGTCCAGCCTGTAAGACCCAGAGAAAGAGAAAGTGACTTTTGTCCCCAATGCTTTTTCCCCTCCTGAACTCAAAGGGATTACATTAACTTATTGTCTCACGTGCAATATTACAATATCGTCATGTGCAATTTTAATTTTACTTTACATTTACTGATATCATCACTCTGCTGTTAATTTTTTTTTATCACTGCTTTTAATATACTTGCTGTTTTATATGGCTAATATTGCCTTTACAACCTCTGCAGCAACTCCACACATTGTTATTGACAGGAGGCCTGTACATACACTGTACATAATCTGCTCCTTTCGCCTACCCACCTTTTTTGTGTGTTTTTCTTTCTCTTACTCTTTTTGATATGACGCTGTTTGCCCACTAAACTATGTTTCTTACTCGGAGTCCTCTATTGTCAAAATGGACTGGCAGAACAACAGAACAAACTGCCACTGTGGCTCTGAACTAACTGTGTTTGTCAGCCATGATCACATCACTGTGGGTGTTGAGGAGATTGTGGAGCTCATGAAGGAGGTGTGCTGCAGCTGGATGAGAAACGTGGAGAGAGCCCTGCCTAATTTTGGTACGTAATAATGATGAACACATCTCTCTTAATACAACCTGTTTTCACAGCTTCGGCAGTCTTGAAGTTAGTCTCATTCACCCACTGACACTAACAAACTGCAAAGTGCTTGACCGTGATCTGGAGAAACTGATTTAAACAAGGACACTTGAACATGTGAACAGGATTGAAAGAACTGCCATGTTATTGAAAGATGACTGCTCTACCAGCTGAGCCATGCAAAACTATTTGTGTCAATTATGCTAATTTTCAGGAACTATTGTCAAAGGCAGGGTCCACTCTGAACAAGTCCCCAGTTCATGACAGGATAATCAGAGACAGAGAGAAACTCACATTCACATTTGTCATTTATAGTCACCAATTAACCCCACGTGTGACTATTGACTCAAACTGAAGGCCAGTACATATAAAAGACTTTCTTGTCCAAAATAATGTGACATTAGGGCTTCATATGAGGCTCTGAATGTCTAAAAACTCTGTGACAATTTGATTTGAGTTTGATTTAATGACAAACAATAGAAGACACTGATAACCAAAGAAATAAAACTGAATAAGCACATATCAGTACATCCCAAACATTTTTCATGATCTTGTGGTTAATGTGTTGTGAAATGTGTCTGCTAAGCAGCTTAAATGAAATTTATGAAAACAGGGAAATGAAAGTTTCATAACCACAGATTAGTCCGCTAACAACTGTGGATATCATGTCCAACAGTCTCAAACCCAGCAGCAGCAGTCTGTGACTACGTTTTCATATTTACTGCATATTTAGTATCTCCTGCTGTTTAGTGAAAAGTGAGAAATGGCTAGCAGTTTAATTTAAGTTAATATTAAAAACTACAAATCATTGGATGATATAGAAACATAAACTCGACTATGTGGTCAGTGCATATAGTCGTACAAAATATATATATGAAAATATGTATGGAAAGATTTATTTTTCATAATGTGAGCTTTTTAGTTCTACTTTTTAAGTTTGATTGAAGTATTGCACACACAGCATTCTTACAGAAAAATGTGCTTGTTGAGGATATATAAGAGGAGAGGAGGTAGACACACCAGTGGGCAGTACCAGCAACACTGCAGTGATGGACGATCCCCCGAGAAGGACAAACAACCACAACAATGATCCTTCCCGATATAACGTATCTGGACAAGGTTGGGTTTTGTTCAACACTGACTGATTTATTCTCAAAGTTTTTCTAAAGGTTATCTCATTGGTGATAATATTGTATCCAATGTTAGTATTGCTAGTGTGTCAAAGAGGAATATTGTTTCTGATGCTTGTTGCTGAGTGAATGTCTGTGTGTGGCCACAGCTTTGTGAATTACAGGCCAGACGATTGTGAGATGTTTGACTATGTTCCCAATATACATAAATCATATATTCTTCTGTTTACATACTTAAATCAATCTACTACTTATTTCTCATTTTTTATTACAGGCACGTCCAGGAGGAGATAATCAATATGCAGCAAATATGATAGCAAAGACATTTTTTGTTCAACTTACAACATTTAATTGATCAATGGTTATCTCCCAATATTCTCAGGTGGTTACACAAATTTAAAGCACCGACTGCTGCTACTGGGTTTAGGACTGTTGAACGTGGTGCTGTTTATATCTGCATTTGTTATCGGAAGAAACTGTGAGTATACGGGTTCGATTTCATTTCCCTCTTTTGAGAGATTTCAATTACATTGTACGGCAGATAAAGTTTCACAAAAAATGTATCACAATATCCTAAAAAATGTCAACATTTTTGTGGCGAACTGAAAAAAAGAAATTATTATCATTTTCTTTTGTTTGTCATTAAGTCAAACTCAAATCAAACTTTCACAGACTTTTGCACATTCAGAGCTCATGTTAAGCTCTAATAAATTTGTAAAATTGAGTCCACAATCATACATGTACAGCCCCTTAACTCTGGGTAAAACTTCAAGACTGCTGTCAATTATTTCTGTTCCATGTACAGGTACCAAAATAAAGCAGGGCTCCGTCCATTTCCGACACCCAGCTGCGGTACAGCTCCTCACTGAGCTCCACAGTCTCCTCAACAACCACAGCGATTTGATCATGGCCGAGGAGGAAGCTAACAGAGCTTTGGAGACAACAATCAAAAACCACGCCATGCTACAAGACCAGGTCAAACAAAAAGAGATCATCAATGATGGCTATCTGAAACAGCTTGAGGCCCTGCAGACTGAGAGGACAACTCTGATCTACAATATTTCCTCTTTGGGTGAGACAGAGCTGTATCTCAGTTCATCAGCTGTTTTAATGAAGTCTGTTGGCTTCCAATACAGAAAGGTTGACATGAAATCCTTTGTTCCTCTCAGAGTCATCTTGTGGGAAATGTCCACCCGCATTCATTCATTTCAACTCGTCCTGCTACTTTTTTTCTTACTCTGAGTCCTCCACTGTGAAAAAGAACTGGCACAACAGCAGAGAAGACTGTATCAACCGTGGATCAGACCTGGTGGTGATTGACAGCCCAGAGGAGCAGGTGACGTAATTACAACTCAGAAAATACAAAGCAAAACAACTTTACTATTTAGACATTTGAAGGACAGAACTGGATGTTTTAAACTGTGATCTCTTTGTGTGATTGTACAGGCATTTGTAAGTAACAACATTAGGAATATAATCACTGGTCCCATATCCCGGGACATTGGTTTCTGGGTGGGTCTCACCGACATAGCCAAAGAGGGCGACTGGGTGTGGATTAATAATGTGACAGAGGTGGAGACAAGGTGAGAGCTGCAGAAAAATCTCATAAAAAAAGAAATACAAACTAATGAAAACTTTTATTTTGACAGATCAATATGAATCAAAATGAATTAATTGGTCATTTTGATTATTTTCAGGTACTGGGAGGATGGAGAACCAAACAACCAATGGTCAGGAGGTGAGGACTGTGCATGTGTACGTCACAGCTCCTCATACCCTTGGAAGACCCGCAATGATGTAAACTGCCAGAAACAAAAGTTATACTGGATATGTGAGAAGGTGGCAAGATAAAGCCAATGTTTCTATTGACATTTTGGTTCAACAATCTTGAATAAAATACCTTCAAAACATGCCTTTAACTCGAATTTCTTCTATCGTCTTTAACTCATATTACTGTCAGACTTTCATCTAGAGTCACTTTAATAAAAGACAAACTTATTACCGGTACAGCTATCTCTTCAGAGGTGGGAAAGTGATTAACACAGTAACACTTTGTGACAGTGCTTGATCATATTTTTCACATATTTATTTATTTATTGGCAATTTGTTACTTTTACTCCCAATATTGAAAGACACACTTATGTACTTTCAACTCATTGCATTCTTCAGACTGGCTCATTACTTGTTTTTACGTCTCTAAATGATGACTTGATATAAGATGTAACCTCATGATGGAATAGAGTGCTAGTTTCTGGCCCTTCTGGCTTATCTGGTAGCGGTGTGTTGGTGATGGTATACATTTTTTTTTTTTCAATGTTGTTGGAAGTAAAATGCCAGGACCAGGAAACTGTGTAGTTTCCCAACACTTTGTAGGACATTCCATTCTCTCACTGGGACCACCTCTGCTTGTTCTGTGGACACTCCAACTGCACTGACAATATTCAATTCAACTTTAATTACATAGCACCAAATACAACAAAGTCATTAAAGGACACTTTGACAGAGAAAATCAAACAAATTACATGAGCAAACACAAGTGATTGTTAAAAGGAAAAACTCCCTTTTTAATGAAAGAAACCTGCAGAACGAGGCTCAGAGGCAGCGGCGTCTTTCTGATATTCCGTTTGTGAATAAGGCATAGATGGGGAGAACAGGATGGAACAGACAGATAGGACGGCGATCCACTCGCTGAAGACGGATCCGAACAGGAGGCTTCAGACCAAAAACTTCAGTTCCATTGTCAGAGATCCTGCAGGGAGGTGGAGAGAGGGAGACAGTGAGAGAGCAAGAGAGAGAGCACTGACTACAGGAGAGATAGAGAGAGAGAGAGAGAGAGAGAGAGACAGAGAGCGAGCGAGAGAGAGAGCACTGACTACAGGAGAGATAGAGAGAGAGAGAGAGAGAGACAGAGAGCGAGCGAGAGAGAGAGCACTGACTACAGGAGAGAGGAAAAAAGAGATGCTTTTTTAAGAACAGATTTAACAAGAGTGACTTTAAAGGCTTGTGGTACATATATCCTGTCATTAAAGAGAAGTTGATGTGATCGAGTATTGATATACTAATCAGGGGAAAAATGTCTTTAAAAATTCAGCCTGACTATACTGGTAAAGAGAAACTTGGAGTTGTTCTTGTTTTCTTCTAATAAGGAGGAGTAGTAGGCAGTTTGAGTTTTGTGGAGGAATTTCTTATAGACTTACAAACTATCTCTTTTTTATAGATTAACAAACTATCTCTCCATGCCGTTTGAAACACTTCTAGTTGCATTAGATTACATTTTCTCTCTAGTTTTGGTGCCGATTTCTCCAATGTTCGCAATTGTTCATTACGCCTTGGAGCTATCCTCCAATTGTTGCTTTTACCTTCAAGGGGAAAAAGAGAAACAAGTGTGGAGCGAAGCGAGAATGCTGGACCATCTACAACAAAATCAACTTGGGTGGGACTAATGTTAATACTAATGCTATGACAGCTGTTTCACAGGGAGCACATATTACTGTAAGAATGCTGTCAGTGTAATACTTCGATCAAATATCACATATATGTTTAT
>OMNM01063754.1:2838-12913 GCA_900302745.1 Parablennius parvicornis | reverse complement strand
GGGGGGGGGGGGTCATCGTTCATCATATATGAGAGCTTAGCCATCATGCTTCTGTTTCTCACTGTCTCCACTGAGTCGAGTGCACCTGCAGGACGAACCCCCCCGGACAGAGCTGGTCTTCCTTGTTAGGCCGTCAAGTCTTTTGCTGTCAGCAGATGATTTACCACAGAGACAGAAAGTCCTCAGGAGTCTCCGCCTGCACAGTCTCCTGAGCAGACAGGTTCTGCTCTGGCCTTTCTTATGAAGTGAAGTCCTGTTTGTTGTCCAGTCCAGTTTATTGTTCAGATGAAGACTTAGGGCGTGTTCACATTCCCCCGTTTGGTCAGGTGTGAAAGCTCCCCGAACTGGTCCGGACCAAATGGTCCTTTTCCACCGAACGACAGAGCAGGAGCGGACTGGAACGGACTGGAGCGGGGCGGCAACGCTTACCCTGCCCGAAATTTGGGTCGTGTTTCCACGGCAACGGGGAAGCTTAAAATGTAGGCGGGGCTGAGAGCTCCGCAGATATGTGATGGGGCGGCAGACCTGGACCTTATGAATCCTCTGTTGTTGTTGTTTACATACTCCGCTTTCCATTAGTTGTTTAGTTAACTTTTTTTTTGCAGCCGCAGAGCTGCAGCTGCAAATGCCGTGTTAGTTCCGAGAGAGCAAACGGCGGCAGGCCGGCTGCGGTGACAGTCTGCGGACGCGATGCTGTCTCGGCCGAAATGGGGAAGTTGCCGACCAGCTTTTGCTGCGTGAGCACGCTCGGGTGCCGGAGCGATGTCACCGCGGCCGGCCGACATTCGCTCTCTCAGAAACGACACTAGAGGCGCAGCTGTTGACAGCAGAGGATTCAAACAGCCGACATATTAGAATATTGAGGGCGTGACGTAAATCACTGACCAATCAGCAGACGGCGCCGCAAAATCAGACCCGTTCCAGTGTCCCAGTAGCTCAACGTTGAGGTAGCGAAAAGCTTTCCGGTCTGGAGCGGTTGTTTCCGGTAACAGGAACAATTCTTGCGGTGGAAAACGGGACTCTACGGGACCAGAGCGCTCCGGTCCTGCACTTAATGTGCGGTGGAAACAGACCTTTTGTGTCTGGAGATCAAGATCCCGTCTCCCTTTGCTTCAAAGGCAAGTAGAGAATTGGAGACAATAACGTCCAACCTCATTCCTACAAACTCCACAGGAAGACTCCAGATCAGGAACTACATTGTGTGATTAACTGATATTTCTATGTCTGATTGTTTGACATTTTTTGTGAGATAAATAATCACACTCATGTGACCACAGAGAGGTAAAGCTCAAGTTGGATTGTTGCTTTACATGTTGTCTTTCTTTCCCATGGAATATCCACCCGATTCAAGTTTTAATGTGGTTTCATGAGATGTTCAAGCAAACAGAACGTATTTTGTTCCCACTGCATTAGCGATGCAGCTTTGGTTCACACACTTCAGTGAAGACGGCGGTGTCAGGGCTGCCACAGGAATTCCTCTGTTGTTCTACAGGGTTGAATCTCCTCCACACCCTGAAGTTTCTATGAACAAACACTGCAGGAGAATACGACCGACGCCTGGCGTTCGCTGTTTTCTCCGCCCGGAGCAGCAGTTCCAGGAGCCACAGCTCAGTTTAACGACGGTGTTGAGGCTGCGACTGGCGGTGAGCAGCCGCTGATTCTGCACCGCCCAGCTCCACGGGCTTCAGGGACTCTTTATCTTTTCTCAAACTGTTATTGAAGAACACAATCAGGCTCATTTGCAGCAAGTCCTGCATGACGGAGAGCGTACAGGCTTTTATCTTCCCTCGCACAGCTGGGGAAGGAAAACTCCAAGACCGCAGAGCGCCATGAAGAAGTGCTGAAACGAACGAGAAGCGAAAGTGAGACGGTCACATGTCTGTTCTTCGGGTTGAACTTTTTACATCTGGAGGGTTTTTGTTTTTTTTTTATTTCTGTTTTTTGTTAGAGCGACTTCACTGTGTTGTTTGTGATTTTAGCAGGGCTGTCTGTAGAGCTGTATGCTCCATACATCTACAACATCTGGTTCTTCACATTTTAACTACTTTTTACAATCATTACGTTGTTTTTGCGGGAAATACGAGACAGACAGAGGAGTGGAGTCCATCTTTTGTTTACTTCCACCACTTTCATGAAACAGTGCATCAACTGGTGATCTCGTTCTACTTCCTTTCACAGCCTTTCACAGCCGCCACACCTTTTAACACCACCAACCTACTTTCTTTTAAATAACACATGTACCAAATCATAAACATATCAAAAATTACACTTTCAACAAATGATCAAGCGCTAGCAGAGATATTAAAAAAAAATTAAATGTTATATAAAGTACAGGGTGTTTTAGTTTTAACTGTATTGAACTGATTAAATGTATTGTTTAAAATCCCTGCAAAAAAAAAACAAAACAACAGAGGATAGTTTTCCCCAAGAATATATATTATGGGAAATTTTGCCATCATGAGAAGATTTATAATATAAGAAGACATGTTTTTTTTTCTCTGTAAACTAACCACAAAGAACCCAAACAATTCATACTGTCTGTCCACAGTAAAACAAAATCTTCTTCAATCTTTTCAGAAATGAAATCTCATATTTGTTTCCAGAAACGTTTCACAACTTTGCAAAACGGAAACAAGTGAACAGTCTCAGGACAAGAAATTCATCTCGATGTCTTTCCTACATTTTTTCTTTATGTACGCAGCACTTAGCTGGGTAGAACGTATGAATGATTTTAAATTATATTTCTTGAACGTTGTTTGTAATCAGGTACCTGTTAGGAAGGAGCCACACTTTCTTTCCAGTAGGATTTGTATAACACCAGTGGGAATTGCACCAAAGACTTTAGCATAATCTCAGTGAACCACCCCAGAACTCCCATCTACATAAAACACTGACTTCCATTGTGGCGGGAGACAACCCCACCCATCCTCCCAAAAAGTTAAATGAATATTGTTATTTATTTATTTATTTATTATGGTAACATGAATGGAGAAAAAACAACAACATTTTACATTTCCATGACTTCTTAAGGCAGAATTCTGATGAATAAAACAAATTAAACTGAGTTTAACTTTGTTCCCATCAATCACTTTAATGTTATCGCTGTTGAATCCAACACAAGCAGATGAAAATGTTAAGAAACATGAAACATCATCAATGACGTGACAGAAAGACACACAGCATTCTTTCTATAGTTCTACTCCTTTCTAATTTTCTTCATTCTATTTTTCTATGACACAAACGCCTGATTCCTCTTTGTGGAGCAGAAAATGTTCCTTCATTGTGATCTGAACATCACCAGCATGAATCTCCTACTTTATTATTCAGTGTCGAGTCGTCCTCAAACAAGAAATAACAGGATTTCTATACAGTCAGTATCTGTTACCAAGTCTAAACAGTAATGTGTTGAAGTAGAAATTGATTGAATTGAAAAAACCTATTTCATCCACCTGCAGTCAGAGAGACTGTGACTTAGACTGAGACAGATGGATTACATAATTAAATAATGCCCTCAGCCCTTGGCATATTAATAGGATGATGTAATTGCACACAGTTTTGGTTTCATTAAATCAAACGTCCTTCCTGGTGAAAGTCCGCAGCATGGAGCCACTGGGAGGTCATCATGATGAGGGAAACCTTCAACCCTCCAGCTGGACTCAGACCAGAACAAACCTTCATCAGCTACCTGATCTAAATACGTAAGACTGAGTTGATCTTCAGCGTGGAGCCTGGTTTGTTTTGAGATAGTGGCATGGTGGACCTTCACTGATGACATGATGGAGCAAACTGCTAAAAGAACATGACGGGACACAAAACAACATCCCAAAGCAAAGGATGGCTTTGTGCACTCTCTCAACAGAAATGTGGACAGGTGTCACAAAGGTGACATTCTTCTTTGTTCACCTTTGAAAGAAAAAAACCTTTTGTCTGACAGATGTGAAGTGAAATCGCCTCTCTCAGGTTTTTTGGGGGGAACAACTTTAAATATGGACAACTCTCTGCGCTCTGTGGGATTCTATAGCATGTTGCCTGGTCAGGCTGTTTTCAACAAAGGGGCTCTGAGCTCGTCAGGTATAAAGAGGAAGGTCTCCGTCATGGAGGCAAGCAGTTCACTTCCAAGAGCAGCAGCAGCAGCGGTGGTGCTTCCACTGACAACATCTCGCAAAAATGAGCTCCAGCGACATGAACATGATGAGCAGGATCATCTTCTACGAGGACCGGAACTTCCAGGGCCGCTCCTACGAGTGCATGAGCGACTGCCCCGACATGTCCTCCTACCTGAACCGCTGCCACTCCTGCAGGGTGGAGAGGGGCTGCTTCATGGTCTACGACCGCACCAACTTCATGGGCAACCAGTTCTTCATGAGGAGGGGCGAGTACGCCGACTACATGAGCATGATGGGCATGAGCGACAGCATCAGGTCCTGCCGCATGATCCCCATGCACAGAGGATCCTTCAGGATGAGGATCTACGAGAGGGAGAACTTCCAGGGCCAGATGCAGGAGCTGATGGAGGACTGCGACAACATCATGGAGCGCTACAGCATGTCCAACTTCATGTCCTGCAACGTGATGGAGGGCCACTGGCTGATGTACGAGCAGCCCCACTTCAGAGGCAGGATGATGTACTTGAGGCCCGGAGAGTACAGGAACTTCATGAGCATGGGCATGAGCAGCATGAGCAGCATGGGCAGCATGAGGTTCATGAGTATGAGGCGCATCACCGACTCCTGCTACTAGAACGTCGACTCAGGGAGAGTGTGCAGTGTTGCTGCAGCACTTTGGAGAAGACCAGTGGCTGAATCCTCTTCTGCATCAGTACACACATGTTGACTGGAGCAAATGGAAGAAACTGTTCGGCAACCACCAACTGCACATTGAGCCAAATAAAATAATAAAATCTACTCTGTGAAGAAAATGTTCGGGGCTTTTATGTTGAACTCTTGAATATTTTGCGTCTGTCCTCACAGAGGGACACCACATGTGGCAGTACTGGTCAGGACGGAGCTCCATGTTGACATTCATGGTTTCCAGAATTCAGCCGCTTGTTGTGGGCAACTCTGTGTCTGATCTTTTAAAGGTCTGCATTCTTAGTTGCTCTTCAAGCGTTCTTAGCTGGTTTCATTATTACAGGTTTTTACTTTTTTAACTGTTGTACTTTCCATTTTTGGTGATTTCAGTCATTTTTTTTATTCATTGAAGACTTTAGCCATAGCTTTGTCATTTGCTAAATTTGCCTCCACATATGAAACAAGAGCAATCAGAGATTTCTGACGTCCACCAGGAGCAGACATGGACACAGGTGATCTAGGATCCAGCTTTTGATTGGGATCACCACCAAAATGCACCTGTGTGATGTTCGGTTTTGAGAAATCTTGTTAAGAGACAAGACAGAGAAATAAGCAGGTAATTTTCATAATCACTTTGGTGGATGTAACAAAATAAATCAGAATCTCTGGCAGCAAAAGAACTGAGAAAAAGTCCACATAGCATTAACATCTTTTTCCTTTTTTTTTTAATCCTCGAGGCTTCTCTTCAGTCGGGTTTTTGTTTTTTAGTTAACTCTCTCACAAGTACAACAACTTTACCTGCATATTTTACTTCAAAATAAATTGTGTAATTCAACGTTCACATTTGTCACCCCAAGCTACAACATATTGTCTTCATGAAGTATTGCCTTTTCAAAATATTTATGTATTTATTATTTAATGAAAGTTGCGAGGAAGCACTTCAGGAAAGCTAAAGCCTCATTTATACACCGTGAGCAAAGGTTATACCAAGGCTGTGTGAAGGCCCCTGCACGCTCCCATTTAGAAGCCATATTCGGAAGTGACGTCACCCTGCTGCCAAAAACTGCTTTTTCAGCATGACTGTTCATACTCCGAGGAGAAGCTGTCAAACTACCAGGCCACGCCTCCTAACTGCAAGCCACACCCCCTCACAGCAGGCACACCTGTGTAGCGGCGTTTTAACTTTCCAATGGCACAGCTTATGTCTCGCTTCACATGTTTTCAGAAATACATTTAACTGAACTGTTTCAGTAGAAAAGAGAAAGTTTGTGTCCGATCCGCCATGTTGGTCCGGTTTCAACCGCGGGAGCTGAAAACTTTCAGTGATGCATTCAGGTGCATATACATGCTATATGCTAAACAAGATTAAAATATGACTGAAAGTCATTAACGAGCTGGAATACGCATGTACAGCACACGGCAGTGCCGAAGTATGTATGTATGTATGTATGTATGTATGTATGTATGTATTTATGTATGTATGTATGTATGTATGTATGTATGTATGTATGCATGTATGTAGGGGAGAGTGGTTCCAACTGGTTCCACCCGTGTTATCAAGAAAACCATAGAAGAAGTTGGTCATATCACCACTTATATTTGAAGAGGCATTGATTTCACTCATCCTGTGAAGAAGGGAGACACCCGGCTCACATTTAAGTATAAAAAACACTTTTTTCACCTCAAAAGTAACGTTTTTTTCTTCCCTTTCCAAAAGCCACAGAAAGGAAGAAAAGAATTGTAAGAAAGAAAATGAAAACGAGAATCATAACCAACACACCTGAGAAGATGGAGTTGGAGAAGGCTCACAAAGACAAAGGATAAAAAGGCTGAACAGGAAAAGGAAAAGAAGGGAAGAGAGAAGAAAAAGGCTGTGAAAGCTGCACATCAAACCAAAACCAAGAAGAAGACGCTTGTGTAGAGTAGCTCTGAAGAAAGCTCCACCACAGATGACGAGGCAGAAGACGGCCTGGAGAAGACACACAGCAGAGAAAAGGAAGAAAAGGAGTGGAAATAAGAAGGGGCCTCTGAAAGGGTCAAAACCAACCACATCCAAAAAGGAAGTGCTCTCCAGCAGCTCAGGAGAGTGACTTCCTCATTCCATTTAGCGATGAGAACTCTCATACTACACTGATTACGAGAGTTCAGATGTCCAGAGTGATGATGAAGGTGACAAGGATCTGTCCGCTGGTGACTTTGTCATTGTGAAGTTCGCAGGTAACAAAATCCAAATCCTTTAACTTTGTTGGATTGGTGGAGAATGTTGAAGGGGAGGAGATAAAGTACAAAGGTGAAGTAGGTCTGTTGAAGGAAAGCTCATCTTCACAGGTAGAATGATGGAGGAGTCGTCCCTACAGCTGATGTGCTCAAGAAGCTTCCCACAACACAAGAACTTGGTGGTCCAGCCAGAAGTCCATATTCCCTCGCATCATTGACAAGTGGGACGTTCAGTAGAGGCCGAATGGTTGAAGAGATTCAGAAGAATGTGATCTGCAGTTATGAGATGCTCATTTTGGAATTTTTTATTTTGTTCCGAGTTTGTGTTCATATATGAGCCTGTTTGATGCTGTTAAAAACTTTGAATAAACATTAAACAAGTAATTTTGTATTGAATTTGTCTCGCTTTCATATCATTATCGTTTGTGAGATTGATAAATGAAGTAAAACTGATCATTTTAATCTCACAAACGATAATGATATAAAAGCAAGACAAATTCAAGACACAATTTACCCCAGTGAATTATCTCTAACGGCACAACTTACCCTGCATCGGGGGCAAGTTGTGCCACAAAACTACTTTTTTTCTTTCAAAAGCTATATTTCCTAAACTGTTTATTGAATATCCAAAGTGATTCATCCCAGGGATGCAAAACTTCCTAAACTCTATGTACATACTTTAGTTGGAGGCATGACTGTGATCTGTAAAGGCACTTTAAGTAAAAATCGGCACCACTTACCCCACTCTCCACTATGTATGTATGTATGTATGTATTTATTTACTTATTTTTATTTATTTTTTCATGTCACTTTACATGACTGCCAAGCCCACACATTCCTGTCCGTACAGGGTGTTAAAGAAAATGACCTCAGCGCCTGTAATGGGCCCGGGTGGTTAAGATAGTAACATGAATATATTGCTTGGCAATCTTCCCTGACCAACCAATCAATTAATCAATGGACCCACGAGTCTTTTGTAGCCTGACTTTGAGAAGTTAATGGATCTTTTACAGGCCACCTCTGTAAGAACATCAATGCAAAAGGTTAGAAATCAGAGAGCATTCATATTAAATGACTCAGAAGAGCCACAAAGATTTTACACGTTCTTTAAGATGATTACTCCCTCCTACCCGGGGAACTGCCCGGGCTTCAGCCAGTCAGGCCGGGGGCTCAGTGGCACTGCAGCTCAGTGCAGTCGTTTTACTGAAGCACTGCCGTGTGTGAAGGCAACGTAGCAATCTTCTGTGGGTCAAAGTGTGTCCGCCATCTTTGACCTTGTCTGCTCTTTGCCTCACGTCTCGCAGTGCGACGGCTCCGGCCGTGACCGACGGGCTTCACTGGAGCAGATGTGATCAGATAGCGGTCATTACTCAGGTCGGAGTAATGGAGTTAATGAAGCACTTGGAGTCTCCTGGAATAGTGCCCATGTTTTCCTGGGAGCCTTGTAACACTAACCTCCTTATCAGGCTGTTCAGCTCCAGACACCCACAGACCTGTCCCGGGGATCAGCCCGACCGCGTTGAGGTGCAGTCTTTACTTTAGCTTCTTCATAGTAAGTGCTACACAGTGATTCTATGATTAGAGGTCTCTGAATTACAAGACAAACGGCATCTGCTTTTACTGTGAAATGTTTTGATAGAATTTAAAACCACGGGAGTCTCAACCTGCAGATACGAGACGTGACCTGACAACTGACAGTGAGTCGAGAAAAGCATCTTCCATTTGTATCAGACGTTCTCTGATTCAGTTCACAATATGTCTCGTGCATCATCTCTCCCGGAGCGCACGAGCTAAGCTACATCCAAATACTGATCCGAGATGCAAAAGAGGCCACGGGACTGAGGCTCCTTCTGCCTGTCTATCTTTCATGCCATCGCTGGTGTTTGTGAAACGGATCGGTCCCAACCCAGTTCTGGTAATATTCGGTACCTCAGCTGAGGACAAACACTTACAACAAATCAACGAGTGTGACGGCCTTCGTCACACTCCTTTACAGGAAATGTAATTCCTGTTAACTGGAGGAGCCCCGAGGTCCCAACACATAAACGCCGGCTTGAGGAAGGACTGGGCCATTTAAAGGGAGAGAAAGATATGATGCAATAACCCGACATGGACCAGAGTCGGAGTCGAGGGATAGGTGAACGGGATTTTTGAGACTTTGACACCAAGGATTTCTGCCTTTTGTGTTCTTAGCGTTTTGAAGCAAACATGCAGAGTATCTTTACTCACATACAGTAATTCCTTCAAGGGAAAGCATCCAGCAGTCAAATGCCTCTACTCATTAAATTTGCACCATCGAAAGTGGAAAAAGTGCAGGACAGACGTGCACGATGCTGGAGCCATAGCGCCGGCACATCAACTGATTCGTTCTCTCTTCGTCACACATCCCTCACACAGCCTGAGGACTCGATCACACCAACACTGTTCAGGTCTGCAAGAAGCTAGCAGGGAGTGTGTTGTCTTGGAAGTAAAAAAGAAATTCAGAAGACGTCAGGTAGCTGCTGAAATAATTCATGGTTTGTCCTGACATGAACTCAGTCAATAAAATGTTAAATGTTTCAGTACGGCTGTCTGTGGTGGTGGGCAGTGGTCCAACGTGACGAGCTCCTGTTGGAATGGAATCATCCATTTGGGAGAAGGTGTGAGCAGACTAATCCCAAACCAAACAAAGAGCTCGTCCTCACAGATCCACTCTCTGTTCAGCCGTTAGTTTGAACAATGACACAGGTTGACGGCAGCGTGACACCTCCTGGAGAGATGAATGACTGAGCAAAACAAGAGTTCCACCGTGAGTTGAGAAAGTCCGCAGGTTGTCTGGATGCCTGAGCGCTGGCACCGGCAGCACGGCAGCGAGCCAGCGCTGAGCTGAAAGGAGTCTGGCAGGAGTGGACTGCAACCAGAGACACGTCGTGAGTCCCATCGAGACAAAGTCCTTTTGCTTTGGAAGAACAGTGCAGGGTGAAGGAGGCCAGCATTTCTCTGGACCTAAACAACTTTTACCAGGGAAACGAAACACGAGTGGTCAACACGGCTCTGCACTGCAGCGCTAATGGATGCTAAGAGAAATA
>OMNM01063752.1:0-12299 GCA_900302745.1 Parablennius parvicornis | reverse complement strand
TTTATTGTCTCTTAAAGTGTGTTTTCTTTGTTCACTGTTATTCATCGGACGACCCAGACTGTGGACATGTCAGCTGAGACACGCTGTCTTTGGGATCAGCTTTGTGCTTTGTGTCTCGTGTATCCTGGTTAAAACTATGGTGGTTCTTGCTGTTTTTCGAGCATCAAAACCAGGAGGTGAAGCTGTTTTGAAGTGGTTTGGTGCGATGCAGCAGAGAGGAACGGTTCTCATTCTCACTTCAATTCAAGCAGCAATCTGCACAGGGTGGCTCGTCTCCTCCTCACCATCCCCACATAAAAACACACAATACCACAATGACAAGATAGTTTATGAGTGTGCTATTGGTTCCACAGTAGGTTTTGCAGTGTTACTGGGTTACATTGGTTTACTCGCCATCCTGAGTTTTTTGATTGCATTTCTAGCAAGAAATCTCCCAGATAACTTCAATGAGGCCAGACTCATCACTTTCAGCATGCTGATCTTCTGTGCTGTGTGGGTGGCCTTTGTTCCTGCTTATATCAACTCTCCAGGAAAATATGCAGATGCAGTGGAAGTATTTGCTATACTGGCTTCCAGCTTTGGTCTCTTGGTGGCGCTGTTTGGACCCAAGTGTTACATAATCCTGTTGAGGCCAGAGAGGAACACAAAGAAGGCGATTATGGGTCGAGGAGCCACTAAGTCATGACAGCATTTGTTTCGTCAAAATCTACTCTTGAATGTAAACGCTATAGTAAAATGTACCACTAATTTCAACCAGAATGTACTTCACTTTATTTCAATAGCATACTGTTTTTCAAAACGGCTATACTATTGTACCATAGAAAAATAATGACAAATGATGTTTTTAAATTACATAATGCATTTGAAGTTAACATAAATGTGTTATGATTCAGAATGTATTTTACTACAGTTCTTGAGTATTCTAATAAATATGCAAGAACTGGAGATGCTTTATTACAGAAAATATCTGCGTAAAGATGAGATCATACTATTGTGGCAGAGACGTGATTAAGCCCCTGATGTGAATCAGGTGTGCTGCCTCACCTCTCTGCCCATAAAGGAGGAGCCGCCTGGACACACGGTGACAGGCGGGTGACACAAGACTGCAGAGTATGTGTCTGTGAGGTTTTGTGTTTGAGTTTATGGCTTTTGATTTGATTTGATTTGATTTATTTGTCAGTGGGGTTATTTCACAAAGTTCACAGTTTGGGTTTATAAGATTTGCAAATGATTTAATTTTTCTCTCCTTTAAACATAATCCTTTGTCTAGTATACAATTTCTGAGCAGATGCAGTCTACTATCATCTGCATTTAGTGATATGTATAAACTTCTCACAATTGTCATACATTAAACTCTCAAATATAAGAATACAACGCTTGCAAGAGGCTGAAACTGATCCCAGCCCACGTTCACACCTTTGGGAATTTAAAGGAACAGCCACAAATAAGAAGCTGGAGGAAACCCACGCCTGGACAACAAAACTATGCAAATTATACACAGAAAGCCTATCCAAGCCCAACCCAGCCTGGAATCAGGGTTTGAGTCTGTGAGTCCTGACCAATGTAACACAATGCGGCCCACAGGCACTATAACACTGTCTTTCGGCTTCAGATACATTTAGTTTCCACATAACTCTCACTTCATATCAGCCTACCCCAGTAGATTTATATTTATACATTTCATCAAGTCAGAGATATGATGACAGTTATAATATCTCAGTCACTAGATTTCACTACTTTCTATAGAAGAAGAAGATGGGTTTATCAAACAGTACCTTGAAGTATTCCCATTGTGATTTTCCAAGTAAAGTTCATCATGAATCTTCTGTCTTTTTTTAAAATTGTAATTTCTTGTAAGGTTACAAATCTAAATTATCATATTTTGTGAGGAGTACTTTATTTAGTTGGTGATTGAACCAACAAGATGTCATAAAGAGTAAAATGATTCAATTGGCATCAATTGTCAAATACATACCATGCAAATACAGAGTAGGTATGTAAAGCTTGTCTCACAACAATGTTATTGCATGAAGGAAAATGAATGGACACAGAATTAGAGGGAAAAAATCAGCACTTCCATCAGTGCGAACATCAACCAAAAAAAAGTATTTTCTTAGAATTTTAATTATTTGATCCAAAACAAATAAATAAATAAATAAAGACAAGCACTGAGGTTATTTCGAAAGTATTGTTTAATGGTCTAAAATGAGCAGTCATATAACATAACATTTGAATCTCATTTGAATGAAACATTATCATTATCGGGGGGATATGGGTGTTTTGTCCTGCCTCCAAAAGCTTTCGATTCATCAGTGCTGTAAATGATTTACCAAGCGGAAATCATGCAAATGTGATGTCACAGACCTCCACATAAAATAAGTGCTCCTGTGTAAAAAAAGAGAGAAGAGTGTGAAGGAGTGCAAATGATGGGGCATTTTCCTCACACATACTTTCTCTTGAGTGTTTGCATAGTCTCCTCTAGTTTTTTTCCGTTCTCTTTGTGCTTGTCTTCTGTTTCTCCCTCATCTTGTAAATTACAGAAAGATTTTCATCTGAATGAAATGCACAGATCTGGAGATGTTCTGTTGGGTGGACTGTTTGAGGTCCACTACACTTCCATCCTCTCTGAGAGGACCTTTACCTCTGAACCACAACAGCCCCACTGCAGTGGGTAAGTATTGCACATGCAGCATCATCACATGGATAAGAAGATAATATTCAGAACATGCATGATGAGAAGTACAGTCATTGTGTTTGAATCTTTCTGAAATATGATGGAAATGTGCATTTGATGATCATTTAACAATGCTTTTAATTCATTTGAAGACACTATATAATTTGCAGCCAATTAGAATTCTACATTGTATAATTAGGCTCGTTTTATTGAAAGACATCTACCACAACCTACAATGGCATCTTGCAATTCTGTGATCAATAATGACACCTGTGTCTCAGTTTTGATATTTTAGGGTTCAGACATGCTATGACGATGGCCTTTGCTATTGATGAGATCAACAAGAACGTCAACCTGCTACCTCATGTGACTCTGGGATACAGCATCTACGATAATTGTGGTACACTTCTCATGGGGCTCAGTGGAGCCATCTCACTCTCCAGTGGTCAGGAGGAGCAGTTTATGCTTTTTGAGAACTGTTCCGGGATTCCTCCTGTCATCGGAATTGTCGGTGATCACTATTCAACATTTTCTATTGCCATTTCCAATGTGCTCAGTTTATACAAGATACCCATTGTAAGTTAAAATCTGCATCACTTCTAGCTATTGCAGTAAAATACTTGAATGTAACTCTGATTTGATTTAACTTTCGGTCATTGATGATACATCATGTAAATACTCGGATCCATAATAGTTAGAACATTGTACATTTTAATTGTGATTTTTCTTCCAGGTGAGTTATTTTGCCACATGCTCGTGTCTGAGTGACCGACAGCGGTTTCCAACCTTCTTCCGAACAATCCCAAGTGATGCTTTCCAGGTGAAACACACGTAACGATAAAATGCAAAAAGCAAGTTTGATATGTCAAACCTGAGCTTGTCAAGACAAGGTGTTATATGTGATTTGACTGGCATGTGCACATGACAGTTGCTATAGTAGTTAAAGGTAGCTTTCTGCATGGTAATCCCATATCATCAATGTGTCAGGTGCGTGCCATGATTCAGATTTTGAAGCATTTTGGCTGGACGTGGGTCGGCCTGCTGGTCAGTGACGATGACTACGGACTCCATGTTGCGCAGTCATTTCAATCGGACCTGCTGCAGTCTGATGGAGGATGTCTGGCCTATCTAGAGGTTTTGCCTTGGGACAGTGACCCGAGTGAACTTGGTAGGATTGTGAATTTGATGAAAACCTCAACAGCTCGTGTGGTCATTGTGTTCGCACATGAGATTCACATGATTGAGCTCATGGAAGAGGTGAGATATGCAATACAAAATGATTTTAGAAATTCATGATTGTAATCAATAACAAGACCAGTCATTGGTTTCACATGAATCAACTTGGTTTGTCTCCCAATCATCCGTCTAATCACACACACACACACATGTGCGTGCGCGTGTGTGTGTGTGTTTTAGTACATGTATTTTTTTTGGTAAATCAAGAATCAAATGCTGCAGTCAACTCGATCATGTCCACCATTTATGGGCAGTAACACATTCGTAGTAATGTGTTACTCAAAACCTTTTACTACTTCTACTCGAATACTTTTTTCCAAATTCCAAAAGCAACAAGATAATTTATCTGTTCGAGGTGAATCTCCTTTTTTTCTCCTTTTATCATTTAAATCATACAGCACTTTTAATGCAAGTGCAATGTAAAATGACATACTTTACACAATAATAAATGCATGCATGCACGCTCACACGCATGCACACACATAGTTGGGAAAGATTATTCAAAAAACAATGCCACCTGGAAGCAAATCTAGAAATACAAATACTGAGATTATATGAAGAAGAAAGTCACTAAGTATGTGTGTAGGTAACACAATAACAAATACATTATTACATACAAATCAACAAAAAAAAATCTTAGTTGCAAAGGTGGGTTTTCAGTCTTCTTTAGAAATGTCAAAAATCTTAGGAAAAAATGTTGTTTCTACATTTATGTGTATGTAACAAAGTTTTTAATATTGTTGTGTATATCTTTGGTGGTATAGTCATAAAGAGATGTTCATTAAAACTTTTTCCCACACATTTGTACATCCAACCTAGCCTTCAAAGCATTGTTTGTCAAGTGAACATGAAGTTGAATTATGTTTTAAATCTACAATTTTATTTTTCCAACTGAGATTCAAAAAGAATTGTTTTTAATTGTACAGGTGGTTAAACAGAATGTAACCGGTCTGCAGTGGATTGCAAGTGAGGCCTTGGCATCAGCGACTGTGCTGCAGACGTCACGCCTGATGCCGTATTTAAGAGGCACGCTGGGCATCGCCATCCGCCGGGGAGAAATACCAGGACTCAGAGAGTTCTTATTGAAAATACATCCTGGCCTAAGAAGCACAAATAACATGGTAATTCAAACGTGTAGAATTAAGTGATGCACACAACCACAAATATGTTTGATTGATGTTATGTCAATTGTTGATGTTTTAGATGAGACAGTTTTGGGAGTACACATTTCAGTGTAGATTTGAACCCACTCCAGCTGGTTGGACGGAGGCTGGTGGAGCTGTTTGCACTGGACTTGAAGATATGGGAAATGTGGATACTGAGTTTTTGGACCTTTCTAGCCTCAGACCTGAGTACAATGTTTACAAAGCTGTGTATGCTTTTGCATACGCGCTACACAGCATGCTGCAGTGTAAACCAGGAAGAGGACCTTTTAGTGGGAACAGCTGTGCCACACTGCAAACACTGGAGCCATGGCAGGTGTGCTATCAATTTATGTCCTATGGAAACGTGCTGAGGTTTATGTTGTATAAAATTATATGAATTGCACGCTTGCAACGTTAACAATGTTTGTTTGTCGAAAGTCCTGACTGACTGTTTAAACTAATGTAGATATACCAAACACTGTCTTTATCTCAAGTCTCAAACAACTGTTTGAGGAAAGAAATTTGTTTAATTTCAATAGTTTTATAAACTTCCAATACATGTTTTATTTTTGATCATTTGACCATTTTTGATCATTTGACCATTCACAGCTTGTACATTATTTGGAAAAGGTTAATTTCACTACATCATTTGGTGATGAAGTGTCATTTGATGAAAATGGAGATGTGCTGCCAATATATGACGTCATGAACTGGCTGTGGCTCCCTGATGGAAGAACTAAAGTTCAAAATGTGGGCGAAGTGAAGAGGTCAGCCTCTGATGAAGAAGTACTCATAATCGAGGAAGAAAAAATCTTCTGGAACTTTGAATCAAAAAAGGTGTTTTTGTTTGCTTTCTGACAACTCAGTTGTGGACAATAAAACTGGATTTTATATACTGTATATATATGTATGTTTTTCTTCACCGCAGCCTCCTCAGTCAGTGTGCAGTGAGAGCTGTCCTCCTGGAACCCGAATGGCTAGAAAAAAAGGACAACCTGCATGTTGTTTTACCTGCATACTTTGTTCCGGGGGGAAAATCAGCAATGAAACCAGTGAGTGTTTCTTCTTTTCTTTCTTTAGACATATATAATTTTTGTCTTAATTTTCTTCACCTGTTCTTCAGATTCTATGGAGTGCATCAGTTGTCCAGAAGATTTCTGGTCCAGCCCCCAGCGTGACCACTGTGTTCCCAAGAAAACAGAGTTCCTCTCCTATCATGAACCTCTGGGTATCTGTCTAACAACGACTTCTCTGCTGGGAACATTTATCAGTGCTGTTGTTCTGGGGATCTTCACCTATCACCGCAGC
The DNA here is from genome assembly GCA_900302745.1 of Parablennius parvicornis. Lineage (NCBI taxonomy): Eukaryota > Metazoa > Chordata > Actinopteri > Blenniiformes > Blenniidae > Parablennius > Parablennius parvicornis. The sequence goes on along the minus strand of OMNM01063752.1, from coordinate 5,936 downwards.
ACACCCATGGTGCGCGCCAATAATTCAGAACTGAGTTTCCTGCTCTTGGTGTCACTTAAGTTGTGTTTTCTTTGCTCACTCTTATTCATCGGACAACCCAGACTGTGGACATGTCAACTGAGACACGCTGTCTTTGGGATTAGCTTTGTGCTTTGTGTCTCGTGTATCCTGGTTAAAACTATGGTGGTTCTTGCTGTGTTCAAGGCCTCAAAGTCAGGAGGTCGAGCTATTTCTAAGTGGTTCGGGGCGATGCAGCAGAGAGGAACAGTTGTAGTTCTCACTTCTATTCAAGCAGCAATCTGCACAGCTTGGCTCGTCTCCTCCTCACCATCCCCACAAAAAAACACTGACTATCACAGTGACAAGATAGTTTATGAGTGTGCTGTTGGATCTACTCTTGGTTTCGCAGTGTTACTTGGTTACATTGGTTTACTCGCTATTCTCAGTTGTCTTTTAGCATTTTGGGCCAGAAATCTCCCAGATAACTTCAATGAGGCCAAACTCATCACTTTCAGCATGTTGATCTTCTGTGCTGTGTGGGTGGCCTTTGTTCCGGCATATATCAACTCTCCAGGAAAATACGCAGATGCAGTGGAAGTATTTGCCATACTGGCTTCCAGCTTTGGTCTCTTGGTGGCGCTGTTTGGACCAAAATGTTACTTAATCTTGATGAGACCAGAGAGGAACACAAAGAAAGCCATCATGGGTCGAGTTGCTGCCAAATCCTGAAAGGAATGAGATTCTCCTATTCATGTGTATTAGCTGAACAACCGGAATGCAATAAAACTTTTAGTTTTCTGTCTCCATTTGCTCATTTGTTATTTCTAATAAAATTCTAATTGTATTCTAACTCATCAGACCACAGAAAAAAGTTGATTCATTTCTAGTGAAAGAAAACTTTTAGTTGTTACTCCCACTATGCTGCTGCTTGATGTGACCCAGCAGGGGGTCATTCAGCCACTGCAGCCCATGCAAATCCTCCTCCTTCCCTTCACATAACACATGAAAGACAACATCACACATGTAACTGAAAACCATCTGATGACTCCAGTGTTTTACAAAGCAAATCGCAGTCACATAAACTCGTTTAAGAAATGGGTCTTTAACAGAGACACAGCCAGGAAGCAGACATTAGAGTCTCACTCCTACGCCCCTTTGTTCTACTGAACACATGGTTGAGACCGAGGTCAGCCATTTCGCCTCTCTGATGACCACCATTTTGACTGTAGTTACTTGTGGTCCACAATCTTGCTTGTAGTTCCATCAAATGTCTCACATACGCCCTCAACCTCTCTCTTTCTGCACCATACACTCACATCTACATATAGCAAGATCTATATTGGTAGTTAGAATGTGTTTTGTTGGTTTTTAATGGTAATAAACATATATATTTTTAAATGATACTTGCTGTCAAATTGTAATTTGTACAAATATGACTGAAAATTCTTCCTCTTCAGCATCAAGAACTCCAAAATCCTTCAAGCTTTACTTTTAATTTTGGTAATTGTTATGAATGTAACTATGAATTCAACTTCCAAATTAATTCTTTAGTATATCTTATGAGTGTGATGTAACTGAATTGGCTATCATTTCTTATTCAATAGGTAGTGCCCCTGAGATACAGTATCTGATACAGATCAGATTACATTTTTGATAAAATAAATAATAACTATCTTTGGTCATCATTAATTGCCAAACTGCCAAAACCCAATATTACTGTTGATCCTTACGCGGTAAGAAGTCCCTACACAACAATGTTAACTTTTTTAACATAATGATGAACATGACGGCCTTTCCTACTGTAAGTAATAAACAGATCTCAAATGTAATGAGCTTGCTGTTTGAAAATCTACAAGCCCAGTGGTTGCTTCATCAATTTGAAAGGTACACTAAAATCAATGAACACTAAAATGAATGAAATGAAACAATTTTAAATGGTTACATAGCCACGACATCTATAAACTGAACACAAAATATATTAAATAAAGAGCTGTTGGTGTTGATATTAGCTTCGAAAGAAGCAAGCACTACAAGTCGATGAGTCAAAAGCATGCTGGAAAATTGCTGAAGGATTTTGCACCACCTGGTGGCCAAAAATGATTCTGGGTCATGAAACTTGGCATGAATGTCGACGGTCACAGATCAGAAAGGGCACTGTATGAATTTTATGAAGACCTACAAGGTGTTCCTCCCATTTATTTTGTTATTATTTCGTTTGAGACTTGTTGTGTCTTTGGCTGTGGTGTTTTAATACAATTTTGATCGCATTAATTTCAGCAGTCATTATACCAGTAAAATAATTGTAAACAACTGTTAAGGGCACTGCTGAACTCATACATTTTTAACAGAACAGCCGTTGAGTGTTTTTAGTTTAAGGGAGGAGGATTAATGCAATTCAACTAAATTCAAAGCAATAAAATCGGCGAAGATAAGAAACCATGAGTACAACAGCTGGAAAAGCTAAACGTAATTATTACAAAATGACCATCACTCCCAAATACAAAGCTCCTGTACATAGTTTAAAAAATTCATCAATTCATCAACTGATCTGCTTAAATGTTAGCAATGGTCCTGCCCCTACTTTTTCTTCTGCCCTAATGGGTGGTATGTCACATTAAGCAATATCACCTAATAAAAGGCAGTGGCAGTGTGATGAAACTTTACAACAGACCTCAGACGACCAGAAGTCATGCAGACCTTTTTACACACCAACGTACTTTTGTTCTTTTCTCACTTTCTTTCTGCAGCGTTGTCCACTTTATTTTCTCCTACCTGCGAATTACAGGGACAATTTCATCTTAGTGGGATGCACAAAGCTGGAGATGTGGTTTTAGGTGGGCTATTTGAAGGTCACTTTTTTTCAGTCTTTCCTGACCTCTCGTTCACTTCAAAGCCACCGCAACCTACATGCAATGGGTGAGTATAGAGGATAAAGGCAGCCTGAAATAGACAATATGCTGTTAGAGTCTGCATTTGTTGATCACATGTTCACAATCTCTGTCTATGAGTTTGAAATACTTGGTATTTTATGTAGCTGGTATATTATTGGCATTTGTATCCGTCACATGTGCACTTTAAAAAAAAAAAATTATTTTGCTGTATTGTTGTGAAAACAGTTGTTTGTTTGTGGGTTTTTTTTGTTAGTTTTGATGTTTTAGGATTCAGACAGGCCCAGACCATGGCTTTTGCTATTGATGAGATCAACAGAAACTCCACCCTGTTACCAAACTTGACTCTGGGATACAGTCTGTATGATAACTGTGTCAAACTTGGCATTGGATTTCGTGCAGCTCTGACTTTGGCCAGTGGTCAGGATGAGCAAATCACATTAAATGAGACTTGTGTAGGAAGCCCTCCAGTCATAGGGATTGTGGGTGATTCATCCTCAACACGTTCTATCGCCATCTCTGCTGTCTTAGGTTTGTACAGAGTACCTATGGTAAGTTTACTCTTCAGTCATCTAATAATTTCATTGGATATTTTGGTTACATCAGAGATTTAAGTGTGTGTATGATGTAAAGTTTCAGTGGCTAGCAGTTGTAAGGTTTTTTTTTCTTTTTCATGATATTGTGGTGTGTAATTTCCCCCAGGTGAGTTACTTTGCAACCTGCTCCTGTTTGAGTGACCGGCAAAAGTTTCCATCATTCTTCAGGACGATCCCGAGTGATGCTTTCCAGGTGAAAATTATAAGAAAAAAAGAAAATATATATTGTTTTCTCCTGCAGTTACAATCTAAATGACAAACTAATGAAAACAAATTTACTGCTATTATGCTGCCGTTATCTTAGAATGCTGTGATACAATCACTCAACATGAACATTTAGCTTGTGCACTGATCTCTTCACTATTTTCTCTCTCAATCAAAAAAGGAAAAAACATAATTTTATAATATTTATTTACTTTGTACCCTTTCTAATACTTTTTATTTATTTATTTATTTATTTTTACTTTGTCCACTTTGGAACACTTTGTACCGCACAGCTCACATTCTCTTTGTAAGTATTGATATTGCACTCGATGTAGTATGTGTGATATTCCCACATGCTCTGTACACATAACTCTTACATATGTCCTTTCAGGTGCGTGCTATGATTCAGATTTTGAAGCACTTTGGATGGACCTGGACGGGACTGCTGGTCAGTGATGATGATTATGGACTCCACGCTGCTCGGTCCTTCCAGTCTGACCTGGGTCTGAGTGGTGGAGGCTGTCTGGCCTACTTGGAAGTTTTGCCCTGGGGCAAAGATCTAGCTGAATTACAGAGGATTGTTGGTGTGATGAAGAAGTCATCAGCTCGTGTGGTTATCGTGTTTGCCCATGAATCCAACATGATTAACCTTATGGAAGAGGTTTGGCTTCGAAAGAATTGCGTTTTGTTTTTGTTTTTTTGTTTTTTAAAGCAATATTCATAGAGGTTACAAAAGCATTCCTGTACTTTACTATGAAATTGGAGGAACAGAAAATAATTGTTGTTAAAGTTTAAGATTCAGATCATTCAGGAAAGCAACATAGAAAATGTTTAAAAGGTGGATTTGTCCCATTTAATAATGAGGAAAACAATTAGAAGAGAATTTTGAATTTTAAAAGCTTTATTTTTGTATATGTCACATAGGTGGTGAAGCAGCATGTAACAGGCCTTCAGTGGATGGCCAGTGAAGCCTGGACAGCAGCCACTGTGCTCCACACTCCTCAGTTCATGCCTTACCTGGGCGGCACTCTGGGCATTGCTATACGTCGAGGAGAAATACCTGGTCTAAAGAACTTCCTTTTGCAAATACGTCCTGACCTGCATCATGACAATAGCTATGGAAATAGTATGGTGGGTGCTTGCACTAATAATCTGCTGTATGAAATAACAATACAACAGCTTGATTTCTGCACATTACAGCTATTCACAAACTTTCTATATTTCAGGTAAATCAGTTTTGGGAATTCATGTTTCGGTGTAGATTTGCACCTCCTCCAGCAGGATGGGTGGAAGCTGGAGGAGCATTGTGCACAGGAGAGGAGGATTTAGAAAATGTGGAGACTGAATTCCTGGAAATTTCTAATCTCAGACCAGAGTACAATGTGTACAAAGCTGTGTATGCTCTTGCATACGCTCTTGATGACATGATGCAGTGTGAGCCTGGAAGAGGGCCTTTCACAGGACACAGCTGCAGCAGTTTGCAAAGACTGGAGCCCTGGCAGGTGTGAAATCTATTTACCTTCAGTTTATTCATACATATAAACCATGTGTGGAGCAAAATCATTTTCTGGTCTAAGAAAGAGAGCACTATCTTAAAATATTCTATTATTATCAAAACATTTTTGCATTCAGTTTTTTTTTTTTGTCTTGTTCTGATTTGAATAGCTTGTGTATTACTTGGAAAAGGTCAACTTCACGACACCGTTCGGTGATCAAGTGTCATTCGATCAGAATGGAGATGCTATCCCAGTCTATGACGTGATGAACTGGTTCAGGCTCCCTGATAGACGAGTTGAAGTTTTGACTGTAGGAGAAGTGAAGGGGTCGACCTCCAAAGGAGATGAGCTTATACTTAATGAAGACAAAATGTTCTGGAATTTTGAATCAAACCAGGTTGATTTTTTATATGACTTTACCTTTTCAATCCCCACTTTGATCACATCCCTTTGATCACATTACTGATCATTGCAGAAGGAACCATTCCAGGCTTTAATAATTCCAAATTTCTGTCTCCTTCCAGCCTCCTCGCTCAGTGTGCAGTGAGGACTGTCCTCCAGGGACACGCGTGGTGAGAAAAAAGGGAAAACCTGTGTGTTGTTTCGACTGTGTCCCATGTTCGGGGGGAAAGATCAGCAATAAAACTAGTAGGTGTTTCTTCATCAGTATGTTTTGTTTTACTAGAAGTTTATTTTATACAGCATGTATTTCACTCCCTTCCTTGTATTTTCAGACTCTATGGAGTGCATCA
>OMNM01063751.1:0-10433 GCA_900302745.1 Parablennius parvicornis | reverse complement strand
CCAGGTCCGAGTAGTACTGCCTGAACAGCAAGTACCAGGACAGGCCGCTCTGCTGCCGCTCTGCACTACACACACACACACACACACACACACACACACACACACACACACACACACACACACACACACACACACACACACACACCATATTAACTTTTGAAAAGGTGAAGAAAGGTGGAAATATGGGACATAAAACAAAGACAACAACTCAGTTGTCTTGGTCGGATCGTCATGACGACACATTCAACATCTAAAACATCAGAGTTTAAAAGCATCTGTAATTGAATTCTTTATGGAAAGTCAAGTTTATGTCAATATAAAACATTAAAAAAGGAAACATGCTTTACATATGAAGGAAGTGTTTTTCTCTATTATTTTATAGAATACTATAATGCTTTTTACTACAAAATACAGTTTTTCTATACTTAGATTGGAGTTTCTAACTTCAGATTGATCTGATCATTTCAAAATCTTATCTAATTTTTTGGTCATTAAATAAATCATCACACTTTTTTACCATTTCAATCCCATCACCCTGTCTACCTCTCTTTATTATCCAGTCTCACCATCACCCTGTCTACCTGTCTCTCCATCATCCTGTCTACCTGTCTCCAAATCACCCTGTCCACCCTGTCTACCTTGTCTACCTGTCTCTCCATCACACTGTCACCCTGTCGTTCATGTTCAGACCAACAAGCCGGTGCAGCATCTTGGCAAACACAACAGTTCTTTAAAGGTTTTCCGTGAGCTCGCTGTTTAATGACATTTTCAACATTTCTGTTTGCAAACACTTTAAGGTTTTTTGTTTAAACTTTTACAGTAACTGCAGCACCACCTTTATCCTAGGACTATTACCTTACATCACCATTTCCTTGTTTATTAATGAGTTCCTGACGACAGTTAACTTTAACCATGGAATTGCTCCATTAGTTGAAGGTTTCAGTAGTTTGTACCACTTTTAGCCGTTAGCTCTGCTAGCTTGTTTACGCTTCTAGTGGTGTTTTGGATCAACTGGTTTCCAGGTTAACTGGTGACCGACTTCAGCGGACGATAAAATAAGACTCACAAAAGATAAGACACTTCCGAACAATACAGTGAATGCGATTGAATGACCTTTGTCACGAAAGGAACTGTCTTTATAACATGGGCCGTTACTCGCAGAAGTACAGACGCTGGAGCAGGTCGGTCATCAATCAACATGGAAACCAGTCCATTCGAAACACCAGTTATTAAAACAGGCTCTGGGAGGCTCCAAGCCCGGTGACGGAAACACCGGCTCACGTCCCGGTAGCAGAGGTAGGACGGGACTTACCGGCTCAGGTCCCGGTAGCTGAGGTAGGACAGCACGTGCAGCAGCGGGTCTGTAGGAAGCTGGTCCATCCGCAACTCCGCCATGTTGTCGTTGGCGACACTCGGTCTTCTTCTACTTATATAGAACTACAGCGGCGACAGCAGCGCCACGTCCTGGACGACACGACTACACTCTTCTGTCTTCGAATTGGACAGTTTTTACATTGAAACGGTTTTCTCCAGATATCAGCAGCAGAAAAGACAATATTCAATATGTTCGAGGCCCCTTCTGATTCTACTAATTCAGATACTGATCAAAGCGTGGGGTCAGTCATGTGTGTGGATTTCCAGAGCAGAAACAAAAGAACAGCCACAAAGTTACAACATCAATAAATCTTAATAACTTTATTGTCTTTGTTCTCATGATTTTACAAATATGATACTTCTGCAATTCAACTTTAAACTGTGCAACACAATGGCATTCTGGACGTTCTGAGGGACGTCTGTGAACCCTGCAGACACAGGGTCCAGAGCAGGCCTGCGTCTGCAGGGTTCACACAGTTGTTCAGCAGTGACAGCTTTTTGGATGAGGTCGGTGTCTGCTCAGAGCCCACAGGTTTTTGGACACCAGCACAGAGAAGAACAATGGCATGCAAGACTCACATACAGACCCACTGGTTAGAGGTTTTTTTCATAGAAAATAAAGATTCTGACATAAGTACAAGCACTGAGCCCTCGCAAACACCCAACAGCCAAGCGTATTAAACTGTACGGTGAACTAACGACGTCTCTTTTTTCCTTTTTTTAATTATCGGGGGCTTGCGACAGTTAAAATCATTTCAACACAACAGCTGGCTTCTTTTTCATATTCAATAAGTCCCAGATTGAGGACATAATACATCTCACATTTATATTATTTCTTCTTCAACACCTTTTCTACTACAAATGTATGTGCTTTTGATTTGAAAGAACTCCCAAAAACCTGAAAAAGTAAAGATTTGGAGTTGGATAACCCCACTCTGGCCAATTTATTGCAAATGGAGTGATGACCTCTGAACAGCAACACACACTTCAATATGGCACAAGCGTCTTGGAAAGGAGCTAAATGCATCGTCTGAGTGGGTGAAGATGAAAAACCAAACCACAGCGAAATATTAAGACATAAACCATCAGAAGAGCAGGAATCTCCTCAGTGAAACATGCAGTCTGCTGCTCTGCTTTCAAGGAAAACCAAGGTGATGAGAGTATGCAGTCGGACTTCAAACTGCATCAAAAGGCTCTCCACTGGCAGAGCTGCTTCTCATTCCTTTCATGAGAACGAGGTGGAGTTAAAGCACCGTCTTCTCCTCATACCTTCCACTACAACAAGGTGGAGTTAAAGCGCTGTCTTTCCATGTGCTTTGAGAGAGCTTTGGCACCTCCCTGCTCAGGAAGCCCACCACTGGTCCTGTCCACCAATAAATAGTGTTTAAAGTAAGGGCAAACTGCTCAAAAGAAGCAAAAACAATGTAGTGGAACATCAAGCCATCCAGTGGTCCTCTGTTAATGGACATAGGATTAGAGGGAAGGATAGAGTGGGAGTTTGTCCTGTTGGCCCCGACTGTCTCAGTCGGCGTAGTGCATGATGGACTCCACATAGTTCCCGGGGAAGAGGCCCGTGGTGCCGTTCATCACGCCCTCGTACCAGCCGTCCTCGTTCTTCTTGATCACGTAGATGATCGCCCCCTCCTGGAAGGACAGCTCGTCCTCCTTGTCCGCCGTGTAGTCGTAGATGGCCACCACTGGAGGGCGACACACGCACGCACGCACACACACACACACACACACACACACACACGCACACACACACACACACACACACACACACACACACACACACACACACACACACACACACACACACACACACACACACACTGATGGATGACGACCCTTTGAAGCGATGATGCTGAGGTAAACACTTTATTTCCTCTGAGGACACACACATGACAAGGTCAAGTATTAAAAACACACGCAGGCCCACACGCAGACACACACACACACACACACACACACACACACAATGGATGGCCTGTGATTCATGTTGCGTTTGTGAATCCTCTTTGATGTTTATAATCTACACAAAGCTTCGATCTCGGGGGCCTTTTCAAAGAAAGAAACACCAACGGAATGATAATCTGTGTGTGTTTGTGTGCGCGCGCGCGCGTGTGTCTGTGTGTGTGTGTGTGTGTGTGTGTGTGTGTGTGCGTGTGCATGCGCACACGTGTGATAATTAGCGCTGCTGCAGGGACTCTGTATTCAACCTTCACCGAATTAGCAAACTTCATAAAAATCTGTGTTTTTCTGCATTTTAATTCACTTCCTCACGTTGCCTCACGCGCTGCCTCGTCTCGGCGTTATCTGTTTTCACGAGGCGGCAGTGATGAGTTCATTTTGGCGGCTGAGGGACAATGAAGGACGCCACCTTTTTGTGCTTTCACACCAGAGTAAATAAACGTATTTCTAAAAGGAGCTGCTGACGTCTGATTGGTCACTTTAAACACTGGCAGCCAATCAGAGACGTCACCATGAATTTTTAGTCTGACAGATGAAGATCGTCCGATCAGCCAATCAGCTGCCGGTTACCATGGTGATTCCAGAGAGCGAGGCAAAAAAGAAAAAAAGAAGACAGGAACTAATGTAGGAGGTCCTGGTGTCCTTTAAACTCTCAGTGGTGTTTAATACAGGATTTCTCTGAGGCCTCGTTTACACGATGTTTGCAGTTACACTGATGAACAATATCTAATGACATGGAAATGCAGACAACATGTAATCAGCATGCCACACCACAAATTGGCGCTGTTTAAGTAATTATTTAATATTGTATTTATTGATTTATTAAATTTGACACGTTTAGTCCTCCATAGGACCAGGCTTCTTCAAGTGGACTTGTTGATTTTCCTTTGTTTTCATCTTGAGATGTTTAAAAATAAAATTCAATTCAATTGTTTTAGACCTGGTTGGAAACTACTTTTAGACACATTTTCTATGATCCGTTATTGAAATTGGTTAAAAGCCTTTCAGAGACCAAAGAAATCCAATTTAAAACTAATTTAAAATTCCCATTTTGTACAATGTTTGTCTGAAAAGCTTCTGAAACTCCATAATTAGTGCAAACTTAATTGAAGGTAAAGTTGAAATAGTCTGAACTCAGTCGAAAGCAAATCTAAACCTTAAATGATTCTACATTTTTTTATAAAACTCATCCAAAATCATTCTGAAGGTGGTTTATTATCAGAATCAAAATGTATTGAAAACAAAATCCTACATTAAGCCCATCACAGAGTCTGTGATTGTTAAAAAATATTTTTGCAAAGCTGCTTTGTTTCTTTATTCATAATTAACATGAATCTTTCCAAACAGTTAGTTGGATTTGGGTTTTTGTGGATTTATTCCTCTTCCTGATTACAAATGTGCTGCTTTCTGTCAAACATAAATCCACAGGAGCCACATTTGTTCTAATCTTTGTTTCCCTCCAAGGATCAAACTTAGACAAAGTACCGCTTTCATAAAACTTTATTTATTACAGACATATGGTGTTTTTGGGTTTTGTTTTTTGTCTGAGACAGAATCGAAAGAATTCAAAAATCCAAACATCACATCTGTCTCTCTTTCTTCTTCCCTCCTGCCACTGTCAGCCCGCCTAATGTGAAGTCTCTTTATGGGATGTCCAAGAGCTCCGTGCTCATTCATCAAAAATGAAATAAAAGGGGGAAAAAAAAACATATCGTTTTTTGTGGCTTTTGAAGGAAAAGAGTAGCATCTCTGTCTTATTTCATGTATTATGCGCAGAAATTAGCAAAGCTTTGAGTTTTCAAAGGCACAAATTGTTGCTAACGACTCCAAATTACCTCGGGGACTGAAAATTTGCACCGTCTGAGGCTCATTTTCATCCTCCAACATTTCTAATGGATTCATTTCAGGAGGGCTGCTAACAATGTCGTCTCCATTATGGAGGGATGGGTGGGTAATTTCTATCCTCTACACACGCGCACCCAAAAAAAAAAAAAAGAAAGAAAATGCAGCCCTCCTCGGATCCTCTTCTCCGAAATGAGGAAGAAATGAGGGAGAAATGAGAGACGATGCAGACGGGAAGAGAAAAGAAGTCGATACTGAATAGATTATTCTGATTCGGTCACTCTGAGGGTTTTAATGCAGCAACATTCACTGAGGCACCAAGAGGACGTTGTTAATAATCTCTGTCAGGGAGGAGTAGCTTCCACCTGCACCTCCTGCCTCCATACTCTGTGGCCCGATAGTGGTTACATGAATTAACACAGAAACATTGTGGATGAACTATATTCAGCTGAGGCTCGTCAATGGAGAAATGTTACTTTGATGGCATCAGCTCGAGGCCGAACCATCACAAAGGTTTCTCAGGGGACTACAGAAAACACTTTGGCCGACAAGTGGAGGAAGACGGGTTCACCTACAATAATCTTGTTCTTCATAGTTATCCTCCAACAATATCTTTACACTGACGATATGGACAGAAAGACCAAATTATAGAACTGAATCTGAAATTCTACATTTCAATAATAAAGATCTATGCAAAGTGAAAACATGATTTTTTTTTCGCCTCACTCTTGTCTCATAGCCTCGGTCTTTTCTCTAAACTTTGGTCTCTTCTTCTCTCGCACTGCCTCAGTATCCTTGGTCTCATAGAGCATCTGTATCTTCTGGTACCCAGGCCTGTCTCTGTAGCTTAGATCTACTGTGTAGCCTTAATCGCTGTCTATTCTATTCTATTCTATTCTATTCTACTCTATTCTATTCAAGAATGTGAGTCTGGTGCAGGCGATTTCTGTCTGAAGGTTCTGGAATCCGAAAGCGTTTTAATCACAACTGAAGAGCTTCTATTTTTTTTTTCATTTGTCAGGGGCACTTCTCAGTGGGCAGGGGGTGAGGGAGGGACGGGGGATGGGGGGTCCTCAGACCTCAGTTAAAAAACCTCTGGAGCTAAATGGTGGCTCCTTATAGAAGATGTAGAGGTTATCTGTCGGTCGAGGCGAGAGCGCTAACGCCTCCTGACACGTGTCCTCGCTCTGAGGCGGAGACACCGACAGCCAATCAGTTGGACGACACTTCAAAGTCCACCAGAGAGGTCGACGAAGGGGGTCGTTGCTAAAGACATTAAGCGCTAGCGTTGTTATTTCTGGCTAACATCCACCTCAAAACACGTCGTTCGCAATCGAGCAAACAGGAGCACGATAAGTCACTGAACCACGATCGGAAACCATAATAGACTTTTTAAAGAATTATTATCACTGTTATTTAAAGTAGGGTGTACTCAAACAGATGTACAGCTTCACCTAAAAAAAAATTATTTACCGGGTGATTATATAAATTATAAACATGTTGAGAGTGTTATATGACAAATTGTTGTTTGTTATATGGAAGAAACAGTGCAATTAATTGAACATATTTGGAAATGTGGATATCTACAGTGTGTCTCAGATTCTATAATAATAATAATAAGAATAATATTATCATTATTATTATTATTATGATTATTATTATTATTGTTATTGCTCACAGATTACCCTAAGATCAATTAACTTTGAACAAGTAACATAAATAAGAAAAAGCAGCTTACTACCGATCAAACACAAACAATTCTTACATTTTCACAACATCACAGGCCCCGCCCACACCATCAGATTGACGACTCAGCTCTGAGACCTTCAGGTTAAAGAGGGTGCCACCTCCAAAAGTCATATTACATGTTCGGTCAAAGCAAAGGAGGAGGAGGTGAAGAAGTGGAACTCGGAGAAAAGAGGTGGAGGAGGTGAGAAGCGCTGTCAACAGACAGAGGAGTGGAAATACAGCCGGCGTCCCCTTTAGGATGACTGGAGGAGGGAGGAGACACTCCGCTGAAGTTTGGAGGACAAAGACGAGAATGCTTAAGGATGGAGGCGGAGTTTCAGGCCTCGTTTACTCTGCAACATTCCAAGTGACGACATCTTGTTCATTTCAGAAAAGTTCTCCATTTACACTAAAAAGGGAGAAACACTGAAAACAACGGAGCTAGCTTGCCAGGAAACTAAGATGCGCTGTTGGTTGTTTTTGGAATTAAACCACACAAATATGCATACAGTTCGCTCCCAGTACCGAACATTTGTATGAATAAAATAGCAAAAGCCTCTCTTTTAGTCATAAAGGTTACAGACCGCTGGCCGAGCCTCAGCTAAAGCGAAAGCTATATTCAAGGATAATTTCATAACTAGTCTCAAATTAGTCTTGAACTTAGCTACAACTTGTGCTTGTCGTTGAACTAAGTTAAAATCTAATTTAAAAAAAAAAATAGCTCCAAGTTAAACTAAATTTCTAAAACTAAACTTTCCTTTAGCTTTGAGTTTATGATACAGAGCCTTTAGTTTAATAAGTTCTTCTAATACAAAGTTCCAACATCATAACAAAAAGATTTTATAATAGATCTTCAGGTAAATGCTATAAAAGTTGCCACAGGATCCAGGTATTTCAGGATGTTTGAATCTTCTCTCCATGACAATCTTATTCAATCTTTATCCAAAACACTGACTTTATTAATGTCTCCAACTACAAAATAACAGTATGAAATGAAAATATGAAAAACTTCTTTGTCGGAGCAGTTAGAAACAGGTTCAAATGCTCGGGCTGATCAAAACATGTTGTTTGTGTCTGTTTCCATGGTGATTCACTGAGGTTCAGAGGCTAATGTTAGCTCCTGCTGTCCCGATTCAGGTCAAAGATACACTTTGGTTTTTTGTTTTTTTAAAAAAACAATTCTGCAGCGAACTAAAGTTTTCTGTGAAACCGTAATGAAAGTGTGTTCCGGACGAGTCCTCCATTATGAGCCGTGCTGATGTGTTTTCATAAAGGCCAGCCGGTCCCCGGACGAGGCGCTGTCTCCGCTAACGGCGCCTCATTGTGCTGACTTACGGCGGCCATGTTGTGCTGAGCGGCGGTAATGAGCAGCTCACAGCACGTCACGAGTCTGCAGCCACATAATGAGTATTTATGCTCCTGCTCTCTCTTTAAAACTATTTATCTCATCAGCAGATGGAAACATACAGTACGTGACTGTGCAGGTTTTAACATCAGAGCTGCTTCTGGAGTGAATTTATCTGCTTCAGCTGGATTTATACTTTTTATAAATTACAGGTAATCACTGGTTCTGCATTAATATTCATTATATGTGCCAAGCAATTCCTTTTAAGAAGAAAAGAAGATATATTTGAGACCGATTGAGCACAATGATTTAATAACTGTTGATGAAATCTAGAAAATCTGAGCTAACTATGGTAAAAACCAAGTAACCTCTTTATTTCTTTTAGAAAACAATATAACAAACATGGAATCTGAAAGGTAGCATGTATTTGCTACTTTTGTGTCAGTTAGCTTGTTAGCTATCAGTCAGAGAGGATTGAAGTGGTTCTGATTTCAGGCGAAAGTTTAGCACATCGTTAGCAAACAAGCTAACAAGAGAGTTAGAAAACTTGTGTCCGTCCGTCTCTGCTTGTCCAGGCTCGTTTGCATACGGAGCTAAGAAAATGTAGCATGACTGCCCATCTTTACAACACATTGCTAACTTAAGTTTGCAAATGCATAACTGTAAAATAAACGCTACAAATGAGTTTCTTGAGGTTTCATAACTAATCTGTCTACACTCCATACCGGTATGGCGCTGAACTACTTCATAACACACACAACCTCCAACCGCTCCTCGTCATAACAGGAGGGCAGGAGATTCAGCCAGAGCTGGACGCTGCTGTTCACAATGAGAAAGCACCAACTGTGTTCCAATGTTCAATGTCACGTTAAGATGTCACGTACCTGCATCGTTTCATTATAACCCTACTCTCTGTGGTGGAACCACGTCACAGATTTGGGTCTGGAGACGTTTTACTGTACTGCTCAGTGGAAACGAGGCTATAGATTTGCCTTAGGACGTCTTTTCTGCGCGTCATTGGGAGGACCAAGAAACAGGAGTCAGACGTAGGCATGATGAAGAGTGCAAACAGAAAACATTGAAACGTGTTAAACTGCTGAAAAGTCTAATTTCTGGCCTGCAGGCAGCCGACTTCCTCCCGACTCAGCTGAGCCTGGCTGTCAGTCTGAAGCCTCGTTTCACATCAGGAGGGAGGGCACTGCTGGGAGCAGCAGTTTCAGTGCAGGATCTCCTCCTTCCCCTCCTCCTCCTCCTCCACCACCACCTCCACCATCTCCCTTGCATGAAGAGGAACGAGGGGCTGAGATCAGTTAAAGGACAGCAGAGCTCAGAATAGCTTCCTGATTATGAAATGATCCCCCCCCTCCTCCCCCTAATCCTCCTCCTCCTCACTGACTTGATATCTCTACTTTAGACCCCGTTTACATGACAACATTTTCAAGTGAAAAGATGGAGTCTCTTTCCATGAAAACGGTGCTCATAGCCATTCCAAGGTGGAACTTGGAAAAACCGAAAGTCACCCGTAGCAGCAATCCAACTTCATCGTCATACTCTCATTGTTGGTGTTTATAGTGTATTGTTCCCTGCACATTTGTGTGGTTTCATTACAAAAACAAACAACAGCGCCATCTCGAGACCTGGCATCCGAACTACATGTTGTTTTTATGCATTTCTGGCCTTTCTCCTGTAAATGGACAGTGTTTTCATAACATAGCTGTTTCAAGATGGATCATTACCTCCTCCTGTACGAAGGTCTGTTTATGATAAAAATTACATTTCAGACACATCGCCTTCTAGTGGTCACTGGAAATACGTCAGCCACAATGTAGAGAAGAGGGAGAGGACGAAGTCTGCGTCTCTGGCATGCAGAGAAAAACACAACATGTCCAATTGAATTCAACATTTCATCACTTAAAAATGTGTTTTCAAAGTAGACCTCAGTTGAAATGGGTCTGCAGCCATTACAAATCCAGGGAATATTGAAACCATAAAAAAATTAATAATGGAATATTATAAAGTTACTTATTTAAAAAACAAAATGTTTTTATAATTCGCAGAAAGTCCTGTAACAATAACAAAAAAGAATCATACTTAAATAAAATTACACTTTAGTTTCTTTCTATCCCAAAAAAAATAATATTATGTTTTTCAAATTATACTATTGTAAAGTTTT
>OMNM01063750.1:2637-16063 GCA_900302745.1 Parablennius parvicornis | reverse complement strand
TATGTATTCCTTTTTTTTGTTTGTTTTTTTTTTAAAAAGGGACAGCACATTTTTTTGGGAGCGAGGAGGAGGAGGAAGGGAAACGGAACGCGAGGACCCGCCGACGTCTGCGATCAGCAGCGATCTAGAGATAGAGGATTCTGACGTTTGTGATATCTTTGAGATTTCTATGTCCAGTTTTTACATGGCTCGTCTGTTTCTACTGCTTCAGTAACTCTAGTCTGTCCGTCGGTCTCTGTTGTCTTTAACGATGTTTAACATAGAGCTAACACACACACACACACACACACACACACACACACACACACACACACACACACACACAGAGAACCATAACCCCACACACACACATACCCACACACACTTCTTGAAGGGGAGTGCTACCCTCCCCCCAGGCCACCGGCCGGGCTCCCACCTGGCCACTGCAAGTTCTCAACCTTCACTAATCCAACCGCGCAAGGGAAGCGGTAACCCCACCCCAGCCCCCCTGACAGAACCATGCCCAAGCAAGCGCAATGCCCGCATTCCAGAAATACCCGCCCCGGGCCGAGACGAGACCACAGCGGGAGGTGCTGGGGGGGAACCTCATCCACCACCCCCCGACCTCCTCCCCCAACTCCCATGTTTTTATTACCAATTCAACAAACTCAGCCCTGAGAGCTCCAGAGCACATATGTGTATGGTCTCAACCATTCCGTGCGGTAATGCTCACATGCAGCAAGAATGTAAACACAGATGAGGAAGTGGAGCTAAGCTATAGCGAACACCGCACAGTCTCTCCTCCGTCGTCGGGTGTAGGAAGTTATACTGAAATATCATTACACAGCTGACTGGCTGCATCATTATTCTCAGTCTGTAGCTAAAATGCTGCTTGTTATTATGACCTTACTTTCCCAAGCGCAGTCACAGAACGATAACGATAACTAACCGTACCTTTGGAAGTCACGTTTAGTTTTGTTGTATGCTGCCCAACATTCAGTATTTTATGTTAAATGGGTGTAACCAGGTGAGCGTACTCTGGTTCTTGAGAAAGCAGAAGTTGAATGACGTCATCTGAATAGGGTCAATTACTCCACTATTGCTCTGAAATCATCTACAATAATGACTGCGCCAAAGAAAAGAAGGCTCGACAGTGAGTGCAGAGTGTTTAATAAGGAATGGACAAATGAATTCTTTTTCACTGAAGTCAGGTCAAAGGCTGTTTGTCTTATTTGCAATGTTGATATATATGCATCTACTGCTGACCAACCCCTCTGTCACATTTTAAAAGTAAGTATGGCCCTTGGAATCTGGGGCTGTGCTGAAGTCAGACTGAGCATCTGGAAGCTTCATCATCCAAATGTATGAAAATACAAACTCACACCATTTTCTATGTCATCAAAATCACTATTTTGTTTTCGATATTTTCCATCTCTTTAAGGCTGATTAGAAGTTGTTTTGTGTCCCTTTCAGATTATTCCTCACTGCTGTGTCACATTCCTCTGCATTCAAGGTAATTTTGAGATCATTTTGTGTCTCTTCTAAACTTATTAATGACTTTGTGGTTGTTTTGTGTAGTTAGACTGAGTTTGGGTGCTGTGGTAATATTCACGCATTCATTAGCAGACCAGAAGAATGTATGATGTTACAATGAGCTTAAAATCAAAAGCAATTCATACCATTTTAAACATTTAGTTCACATATTATTTTTTTGTATTGTTAATTAAGAAAAACTAATCCTGCAATTTTCCAACAATGTAAGTGCTGTTTCTCAGACATTAATTGTTTCAGTGAGAGTAATGGACATAACACTGAGACCTGAACCGATGGATCAGTCATGCAGTCAAGATCTAGATTAAATTCCTAAAATTCCTAAAGGCAGCAAATAGAACAGAGTAAAATTCTTTAAACCAATGGATGTAGCTGCCATGCACCATCCATCCATCTATTGGGAGCAGTTTGTGGAATCAAACCTGCAACCTTCTGACTGAGAGATGACCTCTCTACCATAAATGAGCCACAGCCGCCACAAACAGAACATTTCAGTGTATTTTGATGGGGTAAGCATGGTTTGTAAAAATGGTAAATATAGCATTTTAGTTCAACTTCTTGAGACTGTATGAAACATTTAATGAAATGTAAACTGTATTTTTTAATTTAATAACCACTATTGGTAAATTGAGTTCCCTTATATTGTGCTCATGCTACTTCTTCACTGGTCTGTATTCATATTGAGAAAAGTGATGAAATGTGGCCTTGGACTGAATCCAATTCATATGCCTGGCCGTAAACCTCTGTGTAGAGTCTATACCTACATGGACCAACAGAGGGCGACATCTGTTCATATTACACTGATGGGGCAAATATTCCACAGAACAGATGAATGACACACTACTGAAAAAGGTTATCACAGAAAAATAGAAATTTTCAGCAAGATTATAAAAAATGATAAGGTTAATTATACTGTACATAGTTATGTGTTATTTTGATTATTTATTGTTTAATTTTCTTTAGAAGTAAACAGCTGATAACAAGAGAACACAGACACAAAAAGATAACGGGTCAACAAATGTAAGTCATTAGGCATGAGTAGACTGGGTAGAGATTTTCCTTTCCACAGAGGCATATTCTTGCTTATGACTGTGTTGTAGGTGGTTCTATAAATAAATCAAAAACAACAATACCAACATCATCACCATCATCATCAACAAAAACAGCAATAATAATCCTCTATCTTCTTTTTTAAAAGAAACCCGGATAATATTTCTCATTTTGACTATCAATGTCTATAACAAACACACCCACACACACGCAAACACACACACACACACACAAAAAAACAACGACAAAACAACAATACGATTATGACGATAAGGATGGTCGTTAATCATCATCATCATCAAGGTGACTAGGCTTTTACTATGAAGGGTCGACCTCGGCTTCGCTTCCGGTCCCTCAGCTCGGGTAACTTGTCGGATTTCGGAGCTCGGATCTCGGATCTTCAGCTGCTCAGTCGATCCGGACAGAGCTTTGCTCCCACTCACAGTTCGCTGCAGCTCCGTCACTCTGCTTTCCGCCCACAGCGCTCCTAAAGCGGACAGCCAGCGGACATCAAGCCGGCGGAGAGCATTGCAGGTCCGGAGAATGAACCCTCAGTGCGCCCGCTGCGGGAAGATCGTCTACCCGACGGAGAAAGTCAGCTGCCTGGACAAGGTGGGACCCGAGCTCCATCAAACATCTTTTAAATGCAAAGATGAAACTCTGACCTGCACCGGTTGTTAGGGACATGGAGGAGACAACGAACTCAAGGAGGTGGAGGAGGCAGAGAAGTTCTGCGGGTTGAGGAGACACGGAACACCACGAGGTTGAGGGGATGAAGGAGACGGGGAACTTCTGCAGGTGGAGGAGAGAGGGAACTTTTAGACAAGCCCAAGACAGTGAAACGACGGTTTCAGGCAGTGAGCCGTCCAGTCTTCATTTGATGTTCAATTTTCCAAAAAGACGGGCAATGACAATTGTGGATGGGTTGCTCAAAGCAGTCTAAAATTTTATATTGGCCGTCACAACTTTTCACCGTCTAATTTTTCCTAAAATCACCTTTTTTGCAAAATATACTGGATTATGTGGTTTGTATTAGCAAGCAACGTCATTGTCCAAATGATACCATGTGGCATATATACGTTTTGAAATTCGGCCTCTGATTGGTTGTAATTCTCAAACACTGAAGCAGAGATGAGAAATTTGGGCTAATTTTATTTCCAAGACACTGAGGAATTATATCTGCAGAATCCACACAGGTGGACTAATTATATGGACCTGTGATCTATCTAATTTTAATTTCCAAAATGTTGAGACATATTTGATTCTGTACATCATCTATGCTTTTCATTGAAGAGTAAAAACTATCTGCTGTGTCAGCATTGACAAGCATGCTTGTTCCCACACCAGTTTAATTATGTGTGCTGGTGACATTCTAAGGCCTTGGGACTGAGCTATAGGAGGCTTGCTGATAAAAAAAAAAAAGCATCCAATATTTAATTAAGAACTAATGAGAGGATGATAGAAACTATTTCAGAGTTTACAGGTGCAAAGTTTAGGGGTGCAGATAGAAGCAATGTGCAAACTACATGGGGCAGAAACAAGTACATGTAGTGAGGTTTGGAGTGAGGTGAGTCAAATACAGGTACAGTTACAGTTACAGGCACAGGTACAAGTGAAAGCCATCACCAATGAAAAGAAGCTATTACCTTAAAAGAAAAAAAAACAACTTTTTAACAAAGCAAGAAACGATATAGGATCACGCATCAACAAAAATGTCAAGAAGCAAAATCTACATGTCACAAAGTAGTATTTATTTGTCCAGAATGCATTAGAATGCACCATTTAAGGTCTCTCTGTCTATTTTGTTGATGACACCTCACTGACAGTCTCTTTCATAACAGCGATAAATGATTAATTCATCTTCAGCAGAGCGGAGCATCTCCTGTGTCTCTCCTCAGGGCAACAAAAGACTAGAGAGGAGGTGGGGGGCAGAGAGTTGGGGGAGTCGGCGATAAAGAATGAAATACAGAAATAATGATAAAAGAGTTTGGAGGGAAGAAAATGAAATATGAATAAAAGGGAGACTGAAAGAAAGGCATAAAGACTGTAACAAGAAATTCAGAAAAGAGGTCAAAAAAAGAACTGAATAAAAGCAACTGAAAATAAAAGGAAAGACTATTAAGACAACATTGACAGAAAGAAAGAAAAAGTCCTGTTGCTTTCTCTGATCTCCTTCAGTGACTTTTCAGTAGGATGCGCAGGTGTGTCTGTCCTCCAGGAGCTTTCCAGGGTTTTCTAGGGATTTTCCAGGGGCTTAAAGGCCTTGAACGTTTTTGACAGTGGCACTGACTCCAGTGGTTTTTATTGCATAACAGCTTTTGTCTCATAACTATAAGTCACAAAGAATGTGTCTTCTGTCTTCTCTTTATATTTGTAGAACTTCAGTGAACACTTACATCTCTGGATTACAGTGAAAATAAGCTGTGTATAATGTTATAACCTCATGGTGTTTCGGTATTCAGTCTCCTCTGCATACCTGTAGAACACCTGTGGACACTTGATTCAGCAGTGTTTGGAGTGTTTCTGCTTCCTGGAGTCGTAGTGAGTGTAATGATGTGAGGTGGTTTTCAACTGTCAGGTGACTCCTCGGTGCAGCCACTGTGATGATATCACAGGAGAAAAGTGAGCAGCACATGAACGCCATATCTGAGCCAGGACCTCACTGATACGGCGGCTCGAGTTTCATGTGTGACCGAGGTTACCACCATGCTGCAGGCAGCCACCAAATGTCAGTATTCTGTGTTCGGTTTCTTTTGTTTTTCTGTGTGCTCATGAGAACTTGATGTCTTATTATCAGTATTGTGAAAATGTCTGGACTGCAGGCAGGACACTGATGCTGAAGTGAGAACTGTGTGGGAGGAGAAACAGGAGATGCAGTGTCTATTGTTGACCCATAGAGGGTGGAAAAGTCAGGAGCCCATTTGCATTGCTTTTTAAAACAACCTAAATTTTCTTTTTTTTCTTAAATTACCAAAAATATACAATTTTGACAGATTTTGAGTGGCTTTACCAATGTCAGGCAGATTTTAGGCTCAGCTGCTTCCACTGGTTGCTATGGTGATTTAAAGCAAAGTGTCTGCAGATAGACAGACTACAAACAGAGCCTGAAAAACATCACTAATTAAAAGGTCCAGTCAACATAATCCGAGAGCAATTTATCAACTTTCATTACAGAAGTTTACAGTGCAGACTAAAACATGGAAACATTTGAGTTATTGGGACTGGTTACCATGGTGATCCCAGAGAGTGAGAAACACATACCATGAATAGAGTGTAGGGAATAAACTACTTTTAAACCTGGTTATAAACTGGTTTCACACCTGGTTATAAACTGGTTTCACATTTTTGTTATAAATTGGTTTCAGACCTGGTTATAAACTGGTTTTAAGTTAGCTAGTTCCAGAACTTGACTCAGTTTTTGGTGTAACTTCACCTGAACTTAGAGTGAATTAGTGCTGAGACTGACAAACACATTGCTGACAGCTCAGCTCAATGCTAATGCTAATGCTCAGTAGCACAGCCAAGTGACCATCATTGTCAGGCTCATTATGTACTGTGTAGTCATTTGTGTTTGTTGTGTTTTCAGAACTGGCACAAAGGATGTTTCCACTGTGAAGTTTGTAAGATGACGCTCAACATGAAGAACTACAAAGGCTATGAAAAGAAACCTTACTGCAGCGCGTGAGTCTTTTCTGCTTCCGATAGGTTTGCTTTGTATCCACACCACGTTTCTGCCAACAAACGAAAAGATGTAAACAGACAGGTTTCTGTGGAGGTTTTTTGTGGCTTTCCTAAATTACAGAACAAATCTCGGCTCAGCTTGGATGTCAAAAGGAGCTCCAGAATAATTGGTTTGTCCATGTTGAGACTGGTTGTAGACTCCACACTCTTTGTTGGTTTAATATTGGTTTGAATTAAGACCACTTCAACACGCTTGGATTTGAATTTGAATTTATTTTGTTGGATAAAGTGGGGAACATTTTTAAGGCTTGACTTGAATCGATACTGGACTGGCTGTTTTCTCATTATGGATTCATTCTGCGCTGTTTTTTCACCTTTTTTACAGTATTTATGAAAAATTTCTATTCTTCCTATATTTTATCTGAATTTCTTGGACTGCTTCTGAACAATTTTTAATACTGATTTTTGTTCTTGTACATGCCACTTATAGACAGCATGTAGACAGTTATAGGAGAGCCATATTCTAATATTTGACCTCCAGTTTAGTTTACATGACAACAATTTCAAGTGAAAATACAAAATATTTGTTGCATTTCGGGTATCATGTTAACATGACATTGGGGCTCAGAGCCATTGAAAATGCACCCTTTTGAAAACAGTTCCAAAGCTGTAGTTTTTGGGAAATGCTCAGGCTCCTTTGTCAAGAAAATGGCCACAAACAAGACTTTCTGGAGACATTTTGGGGCCCATCTCTTTATTGATGTTGGAAATGCTGCTGCTGGTCATGCGCACCATGGCTGTAGTAACTAGTAGTTTGCACACTCTCAGTAGCTGGACAATAAGAACATTGTTTCCTCTCGAGTGTCATGACTCCCACTCTATATTCTCCCGGGACTTGGCCACTTTATCATAATAAAATTCAATTTGGTCGTCTGTCCATGCGACTGTCCGTGTACTCCCATGGTTGATGTTTAGAACCCATAGTTCTCTGTTGCATAAGTTTGTGGTTCAGTTACAGAAACAATCAATAGCCCCAATGTGTGGCCTAACATGAAAACTACATTGTTCTCAGAGTTTCTGTCTTTTCCATTAAAACGAACATTGTTTACAGAACATTACTGTGTCAACGTGAAACGTTGCTGGAACTAAAATGGAAAAATGATGTAAACGGGGCCCTGGACTATTTGTGTTGGAATAGTTTAGTCTGGTTCTTCTTTGATTATGGACCAGTTTCTCACCTAAACAGGAAGTTGTTGGTTCCCTCAAGCTTTCACAGTGCTTAAGTTATTAAATCACCCTCACTGTGAGGCTTTTGAGTATCTGCTGTGTTTCTTGGGTTTTCCTGCTTCCTCTGGGTCCAGATTGCAGTGATGGAGTGTTGGCAGCTGCTGGTGGAGTATATTTCTATTCTATAATAGAAAAGTGACCCGTGGGCCACTTTTCTCTTATAGAATTCTGACCCCTCCCCATGGAAAAGTGACCCACTCCCATTAAGTCATTAAAAATGTATAAAGACTGTATGCAAACATATAGAAATAAAAACCATCAATGGTAAATATCTTATGTATAAATAAAGTTTCCTGATACTCATAAAAGATAATTATGATATAAGAAAGAAATGTACCATCAAATAACAAAATGTGCCATAAAAATAGGCAGAATTTCCATCTATGCATCTAAATATATAGGTAAAATAAACAAGGCCCAATATTCTATTGCATGGAAAAGTGACCTGTGTCTCAACACCTTAAATACATACTAAGGAAATCTGTGTATCACATGTGTAATCTAAGTAATACACCTTTAGCATAATTTAGTCTTGGAATTAAATTTTAGGAAATAATTAAAAAAGAGCTTATATATCTGTGTTGTATACATAGACTTTTAAACTTTGAAACTTAAATTTCTGTGCATGTGATAAGATTTAGCAGTGGCTTATTTTGAAATTGTATATATGGCAGGAAAGATCAAATAACACACAAAATCAGTGGCATATGATATGTGTAACATGTTATATTTATATAGAATATTTACATTACAACATTCGTATTGGCAAAAGGTAAAGTTTCATATTAGCGATCAAAATGTTATGGGGCGGGTCATTTTTCCATACTTGAATAGTGACACGCAGGACACAATTCTATGACCTGGGGGTCAGACGTGTATGTGATCAGAATTCTACATGACATCTGCCCTGGGTCGGTTTTGGTGGTTTTAGGCTTCACAGACTCTGCTTGTTATGATCTGCAGAAACCTGCAGGTTGTAGCTTCTGGGAAAGCTGTGGCATTGACCTTTCACCTGGCTACATCAGTTTGATGTTCATGGCCTCACACAGTTGGTTTCTCATGCTGATGTTCAATGCAGCAGATAGATGAAAAGATAAAACAGAATGAAGACATGAGAGGTTTTTAAATTTAGGTTTGTTGTATCTGAAAGAAACAACAGTAAAACATTTTCCAGAGGTTTTCTCTTCTTTGAAAGTAGGAATGGGCCTGTGTGATTTCACCATTTTGTGGTCAAGATCCGAATGTGGTGTTGTGTTTGATAAGTGAGTGTAGAGTTCAGAAGAATTCACGTGGCAGAGTTTAGCATTTGGACCTGGGTGTAGCGCTTTCTGCACAAATCCAGCGTTCATTGACCATCCATTGAGAGTTGCTTTGATGCTGCATCACCACTGGAACCCCATTCTATTTTCTTTGTCCTGCAAAACAACAATACGAAGGTCATATTTACTGTTGTCTGTATGACAGAATATAGTATCTGAAGCTTGTGTGAGCTCTTTTCTCATAGGGTTTGGCCCTTTTTACACTACAACATTTTAAAGTGAAAACGCAAAACGAAAGTTATGTATGTAACTACGGTTCTATGAATCCTGGATGACCACCAGAGGTGGTGCTTTAAGCACTGGATGATCATCTTTGAGCATATGCAGGCCGAGAATATTATATCAACGTCGTCACTCTTGACCTCCCGGTGGCTCACGAGAGTCTATATAATCATGTGACACTGGAAGCTCAGTCCCTTAACTTCTCGTGAGCACACAAGGATTCCTAGGGACTGAACACTCTGGTGGTCATCCAGGATTCATAGAACTGTAGTTACATATGTAACTTTCATTCTATTTCGTCCCGTCAGATCGCCAGAGATGGTGCTTTAAGCACTGGATGACGTATAACAACAAAGTCACGAAGAACCTCCAACTTAGGAGAACATCCACCTTATGACCCAGAAAGGTGCTGACTCAGAACCCCCTCCAGTGGGTGGGACACTGCCATATTGACTTTGTAGGGACTCGTAAAAGTTGTTTGCAACATCTAGGCCCCCTAACAAACTACGTCCAGTAGGACCCCACTTGATGAGACTTGATGTATCCCAGGAAGTTGACAAGCTCCTCGTCCAATGGCACGGTACACCAGCCGGCAGCAGACGCCCCTGTGTGATATGTTGGCGTGCCTAAAAATCTCCACAACTCAATGGGAAAGGTGTTCTGTAGCCAGACCTCGCCAAGGGCGAGCATAGCACACAAACGGGATCAGACTTGCGCATGCTCAACGTGGCCGATGTATACACCTCTAGTGCACAGACAGGTCACATCAGCAGAGGCCTGTGCACGAAAAGGTCACTCCAGAGCCATCTGCTGCCTACTTAAGGCAGGACTCATGGACGGATAGGGCTTGCAGTTCCTCTACGCGCCTACCTGTGGCCATGGCAAAAAGAAATGCCGTCTTACATGAGAGACACTTCGGGTCTGCCTGGTCCAAGGGCTCAAATGGCAAAAACCGCAGGGCTCCCTACACCATGGACAGGTCCCATGTTGGAGCCACTGGTCGACTAGGCGGGTGCAGCCTACGGGCACCCTTCAAGAAAAGGGTCACTCTTTGGTCACTGCCAACCGAAGCACCATTGATGCCCGGATGAGAGCATGAATTGGCAGCAACATACACCTTAAGCGTGGATGGAGCCCGTCCTTTGTTAAGAAGCTCCTGTAGGGAACTGTAGTATGGAGGCGACAGGGCAACGTGCCGCGTCCAATCCATGGCCCCGGTTCCAGTGGACAAACAGTTTCCACCTGTTTCCACCTGTTTGCATACAATCTCCGTGTCGATGGTGCACAAGAATTTGAGATGGAGGAGTGACCACATTGGGGCCAGGCTCAGATGATGGCTCTGAAGCAGGTCTCAGGTCGTGGCAGAGAATGCCACTCGTGACTCAAATTCATGTGCGCTGAGCATTATTTTAGAATTTTTTTAGGGATAGAAAAAAACAGAACAACGGTGCCGTCTGCACTGAAAAAAATGTTTTCTTGAATTTAATCAATGTTATTATCATAAGTGGTTTCACTAAATAGATTTAATTAAATTTAAATATTAAAAAAATAAGTTGACTAAACTCAGATTTATTGAGTTAAATTAAATGGATTTTGTTAAGGAATTTTCCATCAATGATTATGAGTAAATTCAAGTTTTATTTATTTAGTAACTTCAATTAAACCAATTTTAAATATACATAATTAAAATATGTTTGCCATTCATTCAAACACATTAAATTGCTTAATTACAAAAATAATTAAATTCACTATAAAAAATATTTTGTTCAATCTAATAAATATATTTAGTTTTTATAATCTCAATTTTTTAAGAATGACAAAATGATGTAAAAATAAATACTTATTAAACAATTGAAATACAGTTAAGGCAGAAACTACAAACATACAAGAACATTAACATCCACCATATAAACCTACATCCTGGGCAAAACCAAAATCTTTCAATGCCTGGTATGAAGAGAAACAAACATTTTTTTCACAAAAACATTCTTGCAACAAATTATGGCTCAAGCTCAGTCTTTAAAATATTACAAAATGCAAAGTGATAATGATCCCATACCAGATTTGTTCTTGACAAAAGATATTTACATACTATGGTTATCCTTTTTTCTTCTTCTTCTTCTTTTTTTATTGAAAAGCCGTCGGTATTATTCATGAACAGAAAAACTCAAAACAATCCACTGCAGAATAAAAGAAACAGACCTCCTGGCTGTGAAAAAAAATTTTGCAGAGACTTTCACAAAACTAAATGAACAAAATAAAATACTTTGCATGCAAGCATATTTATTCAAATAATGACAAAAACAACTTCGCAAGTGTGGCTGATTTTGCTCTGCAAACCATGGACTTTGGGTGTGAGCTTTCCCCCATCCAGATGCAAAAGTCATAGTAGCGTCTCAGCTCCTTTGGTTACGCCAGGTTCAGCACATAGATCACTCCAAGCATCAAGGCTCAAGCTTGGGCTGCAGAGCCAATGTTGTCCAGGATTATCGTTCCCTCAACAAATATTAGAACATCGTCGTATTGGCCACTCTCACCACCCTCCTTGTTGTTCACATAAATGCCCATGGCGGCCACCTGCATGTCTCTGGATGTCATCTGCCTCAATGTCCTGTGTATTGAAAAAGGAAAACACATGAATGTCTAAATATATTTCTGTTTATGGATAAAATTAATACGCTATTGTTCCCTTGCCCATGACTGGCTGGGTATCTAATTCTGTGATTGGCTGAGTGCTTAAATGTAGTTATATCAGGACTGACTGGAAAAAAGTGTTAGCAATGACTAACAATGACTGAATTAAAAACCCTCTGGTAAACAAAAACAGTATGCCATTGCTTCTTATAGGGATGTAATTTATGAAAGGATCAGAATCATTTGGTTCACCTGACTCAGTTTGGAGTGTGTCTGTAGTTCATATCATATGTTTTGTCTTTCGTATTTGTTGGAGCACGTGTAGTTCTGATCAAATGCATGCACAACATGAGGTGAAAGAGTGTAGCGGGACACCTGTGGAGAAGTACAGTACATGTTGTGTACATGGCGAGCGGAGAACACTTTGTAAGAACCACAACTGATAAATGTAACTTAGGTTTTATATTAGTCAGTTCAAAATGGCTCCACTGTATTTTGATGACAGTGAATAACAATTTTTCCTAGCATTTGTTAAAGATACCTTAACATATTTCAACTTTATTGATGTTATCTGTATCAAATGTTAAACTGCCTCATTCTTTCAGGTTTTACATGACAGTACATGACATAACTGCTTACTGGAGTCACAGGCACACACACTTTTGGACTTTTATGATTTATATTTTATTGTGGCTCCAACTTTCAAGCATATTGTTTCTCCTATTTAGCGTGAGCCTGAATTAATACAATACTTTCTGGCACTGTCACATGATATCTAGCTAGTTTAGTACTATGGTAATGTCCGTTTTCCATCTGGCGCTTTTACAAATACCAAATGCAATTTTATTTATTTTATTTTAATGAGTGTGTACTAACATTTATGGTTTAATCCTGGATTTTAAAATAAATTTGAAATTCAAGTCAGACCATCGTTCATGTCTGGAATTAATATATTCTTGAGCTTATAGGGATCATAAGGTAATGAGAAACAGCTTTGATAAAATGTTGGTTTTGTCTTGACCTGCACCACTCAACCAGCGGCCCGCATGCTGTAATGGTGCGGCGCACTGTAAGCAGTGAATATATTTTTCTACTTTTATTGAGGACAAATGGTCTCTGACATGCTGACACCAGACGGTAGTACATCCGACATTCTGACAACAGGCAGGTACTGCTTCTACATATAGAACATACAAATATATATGACAAATTTTGAACAACATTAAATGCACAATCAGTCATTGTTAAAAAGACAATCCATCAATATTGCATGATATTCCTTGAGTATATACTGACTGATGAATATCTTTCTTCATTAACCGAGGTTTAATCCATAACTCATGTGTTAGTACTCAGAGTGTGTCTTTACTAAAGGTTGTCATATCCATGGTTGTTTAAAACTTTTTTTCCCGTCACACTGAAAAGTGGCATGCCTTTACCTTATCAATCTGGAAAAGTGCAGGTCACTTGAGTTTAATCTCCCCAGCACCTGGATTCCCTTGCACCACCTCTTTTCTTCAGTAGGAGAATGTTCTTGACATCTTCTCTCTTACATTAGGTCCTTTGTTTCTTTGTCTGACATTGTTCAGAAGTTCGACTCGCACGAGTTACAGACTTTCATCTGTTTCTCCAGCAGGGTGTGAGGGGCAATAGTTGACTTCACCCTTTCTAGCCTTTTTTTTTTTTTTTTTTTTTTTCTTTTT
>OMNM01063748.1:2787-36890 GCA_900302745.1 Parablennius parvicornis | reverse complement strand
GGGGGAGCCGAGGGCATTAAAGTGCCATAAAACAGCCCCAACTGTAAGCTTTAGTAAATAGAAAAGTCTTGAGTCAGGCCTTAACTGTAGAGACTGTGTCAGCCTCCCTAACTGAAACTGGGATCTGGTTCCACATCAGGGGAGCCTAAATGCAGGAAGCCCTGCCTCCCATTCTACTTTTACAAAACCTAGGAACCTCCAGTAAACCAGCACTCTGAGAATGAAGTGCTCTTCTGGGGAGATATGGGACTATCAGTTCTTTAAGATATGATGGAGCCTGGTTGTTAAGAGCTTTATAGGTTAGAAGGAGGATTTTAAATTCTATTCTAGATTTAACAGGGAGCCAATGAAGAGAAGCTAATATTGGAGTGATGCGATCTCTGATGCTAGTTTTTGTCAGAACTCTCGCTGCAGCATTTTGGATCAATTGAAGGCTATTTAAACAGGTATTTGGACACCCTGATAGTAGGGAGTTACAATAATCTACTCTGGAAGTAACTAATGTGTGGATTAGTTTTTCAGCATCACTCTGAGTCAGCATGTTTCTAATTTGGGAAATATGTCACCTAGGTGAAAGAAGGCAGTCCTGCAAATTTGTTTAATGTGGGAGTTGATGGATAAATCCTGGTCAAAAATAACTCCCAGGTTCCTCACAGTGGTACTGGAGGGCAAAGTAATATCATCTAGTGTTACTATTTCTTTGGATAATTTCGCTCTCAGCTGTTTTGGGCCAAATATTATAATTTCAGTTTTATCTGAGTTCAGAAGCAGGAAGTTACGACTCATTCAGGCTTTTACGTCTTCTAGACAAGCCTCTGGTTTAGAAAGTTGTTGAGTATCATCTGCTTTCATAGATAAATAGATTTGTGTGTCATCTGCATAACAGTGGAAGTTTATGGAGTTTTTTTTAATAATATTCCCTACAGGAAGCATGTATAAGGTGAAAAGTATAGGACCTAAGACAGAACTCTGTGGAACTTCATGTTTTATTTCAGTCTGGATTGAAGGGTCATCGTGAATATGGACGAAGTGAAAGTGAATGAATATGATCGGAACCAATAGTATCGATAGTATCGATAGTATCAAATGTAGCACAGAGATCCAACAGGATCAGAACAGAGACCAGAACAGGACCAGAACAGAGACCAGTCCTCTGTCTGAGAACAGGAGAAGATCATTAGTAACTTTGACCAGAGCTGTCTCTGTGCTATGATGAGCTCTAAAACCTGACTGGAAAGACTCAAATAAGTCGTTTTTGCACAAGTGGTCACACGGCTGACTTGCAACTACTTTTTCTAGGATTTTAGAAATAAATGGAAGGTTGTATCATATCAACACAAATGATACCTAATTTTAAAGCTGAGGTAAAGCTCTATCCCCTGGAAATCTCATTGAGGAATTGTTAGGAAGGGAAAAAGTCTAAAAAAAATCAAAAAACCAATAAAAACGAGGGAAAAAATTATTTTTTAACCATTTTAAAAGAATGTTAAAAGAAAAACATGCTACAGGAAGCATAAAAACATCTTTACATGTAGAATAAAAACACTTTTCGGTGCTAGGTTATACAGTGCAGAGGTGCTCAACAATATCACGTATTTCCCTGGTATTAAAAACTTTTGATTAAAATCTAAGTTTCTCAGAATGATTTGCTCTCTAATCTGATTACCAGTATAAATGTCACAGTCATTGAGAGAGTCTAAATATCTTTTGTGAATATTGCTAATTTGTCATTTGCTCAATGATGTCATGGTTTTAGTTACTTGAAAAATTACCAATATTACATAACGAGTTACATTTGTTACATTGAGATACTTGCAACACAGCCTGTGTCAAGAAATTATTCGAACAATGACATTTATTACTTATAACTACAATAATGCAAATAGACATAAATGCAAACAGACATCAAATAGCAGAATAATCAGTTCAGGCAGACCAACTGCTTGTTTGCTTGCTTGCTTACTGTATGACAATCAGTGGCCTTTGAAGTGCAGATTTTTAGCATGAACTTTTCTGATTGCCTCGTTGCAGTTCTGAAGTGTGACGTTTAGCAACATGGTACTGCCTTAAATGATTAAATGCATCAAAGAAATGTTGGAAGAATAGTGAAACAAGATGCTCTTTTCTGTTCTTACAATTACAAAACAATGGCATTTCCTCATTTTCACTAACACTTGACTTGGCTTGCAACTACCATCCCAAGATGGCGGATGGCGAGTTCATTTCAGAGGCGGCGCCATGAAGCATCTAGTGTTTATATCAATGGGCCTAATATCTAGCAAATCTGGTGAAAATCCATCAAAGAATTTTGACGTAATCCTTAAAAGCCTATGAAATGAAATCCAGATCCAGAATCCAGATCTGGATCACCTCCACAGTTGTATAGAATTTTCCATTGCCTAATAACTATCTGTGCTGGAAATAGCAACAAAATCTATACAGTAGTTTTGATGTAATCTTGCTAACAGACAAACAGATAAATATAAACTGATGATTTTATTATGTCCTTGGCAGATGTAAAAATACTCGTACTACTACATTATAAATGCATTAATTACACTTAACTTCACTGGGCAATAATTGCCCTCTTAAGTTAGATGTGACTGAAAGACATTGACTGACAATGTGTTTCAGAAGTGTTACAGAATTCAAAAGATTTTGACAAAATCATATTTTAAGGAATCTCTAAAAGCATTAAAAAAAATGTCCAATAAAGATTAACATACAGAGAAAAAATACATATTACAGCACTAACACATATCAGTCATTGACTAAATATAAATTGCATTTGGTTCATTTCAGAACATTGATAGGTTGTAAATATGTTATAATAAAAACAGATGGTTTTTGGAGGAAAATGTTGTTGAGACTTATGTTTACATCGTGATATGACATTTTCACATAGGTGGTAATTCATTCTATCAGTAAACAGTGACTGGGACTAATTAATACTCGTTTTAAACATTGTGTGTATTTGACTGACAGAGATAATTATCAGAAGTGATAATTACAGATCAATACAATACCAGCATCTGCGCCTCTCTCTGAGTGCATATTGGTCTGAAATTTTTGTTGTGTAATCCAAGGTCACAGGGAAAACAATAGTTCCAAATGCTTTGGCTGCTCTTTTTGGTGTGTTGCCCCCTGCACTTTGCCTTTCCTCTAACCAAAAGGACCTGATAGCGTTCTCATCCCTGCTGGCCAGGAGGCTGATTCTGCTGAGATGGAAATCTTCAGCCCGACCTACACATGCATACTGGATGAAAGAGGTGTTTTATTTCCTGAAACTGGAAAATATCTATCTGGTTAACCCTGTCTGGATCTGAGAGGTGCTTTGCAAAAACTTGGAACTCTTTTTTTTCATCTTGATCTTGACTGAGAACCTATCTTAAAAAAAAAGTTTTATTTACTTTTTATTATTGTTGTTTTTATTATTGTTAATCTTGTTTATTTTTCCCTGTAAGAGGATGTGTGCCAGGGGAAGGGTGCGGTAAGGGTGAGGTTCAAGTTTGTTTATGTATGTGTGTTGTTTTTGTTTGGTTTAAAAAAAAAGATTTTATGCAGAAAATGCATGCGAATTTTATTTTTATTTTTAAAAACATAAATAAAAAAAATTTAAAATACAGACATCAGCGTCTTTCTTTCTGGACGAACAGGTGTTTGGCCCCGCCCCCTTGCACACCACATATGGAGAACTTCCACATTCCAAAGGGCGCGAGGCGGAGCGCCGACGTCACCAGTTTCTGAATGGGCTGCATGCTCGCTCGGCCGATGCAGTGGAGTGTTTGGTGCGAGCCGGAGGAGATCGCACACACCCGTGGACGCACCAACACAACTTTTCTCAATAAGTTGTGTGGAAACATGGAGCTGCGCGGGGTCTACCTCTTCCACTTTTTATTTATCAGCCAAGTATTTATCAGCCTCCAGTCCAAAGAACGTAAGTACTTTTTTTTTTCTTTTTCCAGAACTTATTTCTCAAGGTGTCGAACAGGAGATAAGACTGTAGTCCAGCGTCACCGCACCTCATGAGTCAAGAGGTTGGAATCTTAATGTCGTCTTTAAGTTTCCTATCTTCCTTTAAATCATTGAAACAGTTTGTTTTTTTAGAGGAGGTTAGACCTTTTTGTTTTATTTTTCATTTTTTAATAAATGAGACCTTTTCCATGTTGTAACTCATCTATCTCTGAACAATTTGAAGAATTTATAATGTTAAAAAAAATTTTAATAAAAGTTTTCTCATTCATCCAGTAACCCGTAGGCTATATGTTATATTATTTTTCCTAAGTTGCCCCCATACTTCTGACCTGGTCTGGTCTGGGCTTTGAGGCACCTGTTTGATGGTTTAACATGTTAGACTTATGCTGGAGAGTCATGTATTCCTCTCGTCATGGCAATTTAATTGCCCACGCCTTTCTCAGACATTATTAGTCATGTATCCTGGACCTGGAGGACACGGTCATTGAAATCCTGAATTATACCGACATGCTTGATTAAAAAGTCAAAGCGTGGCATGTGCCCCTCCATAAAGCTGTAGGCCCCCGAAGATTAGTGAAAATTATTCAACACTTTTTATAAACAATGCTTGTGACAATGTAATTACTATAGACAGCTCACTGTATTTACATAAAGAAAATAAAATTGAAATACATACAGATACAAATACAAAAACATTATCTTATTTACATTATTTATTAGGTTATATCAGATGATTTATTGTGTGTGCGTGTGTGTCATGTGTTCCTGTTCTGACTGTGTTATATTTTGTTTGTCCCACAGAGGTATTACTAGATATGAGAGCTTCAGGATCAGAGTTGGGCTGGTTGACGTTGCCATATGAGAACGGAGTGAGTATTTATACCTCAACGGGCATTTTTAAGACTTCAGATCCACGACTTGAAGCTGTCTCTCCCTTTTCAGAACTAGTAAATAAACTAAGTTTTAGCTGTGTAGAATTTGAATGAGGCTCGGTGACAATAAGAACATCCGCCGTCTGCTCATTCAATCCACTGAAGAGGCTCTATGGGATTTGGCAGAGATCCGCTAGTCTTGCGTTAACTCTCCTCTTTCATAAAGAACTTGAGAATGTTGTTAAAATGTCACTAGTCACCATACTTTTAAAGTTACAGCACCAAATCACAGCAGGCATTCCTCACCACAACACTTAAAACATGGCACAGCTTTAAATGGTCTCTTTTTTTTACTCTTTTCTGAATGTGGACTTTACAGCAAGATAGTATTCCTGATGGGAAGACACGAGTGACTGATGAAGAAAAAGTCTATAAGTGCAGAACCATCCCTCTCGTCCCTATCTATAGTTCAGTGGCTTTCCTCTAAAAAAAGTAACAGGACACGGCCGGTTCAACTGTGTGGGCTACATTTCTTGTGTGACTGTTCCCAGAGATCTGAAGACTGTCGTTTTGGATTGAATTTCCACATGTCCACCGAAAAACCACTTTGTTCTCGCCGGACTTTCTCACACTTGTGACGTTTTAAATTTTTGCCAAGGAAAACTATTTGCAGTATGCCCTCTTGGCTCCGCCGTCATATTTAAAGCGTTTGTTTCCTAACTCCAGTGTAACCGTCTGGAGTAAACAGTAGGAGTTGCTCGGTTATTACAGGTAATTGCCCAACGTTTGTAATCTAATTTGGCTAAAGTATGGAGGATTTAAAAGGAATGACAATCATTAGATGCTATTCTAAAATCTTTGGAAGTACTTTTGTTTTATTTTTTTTGGTAGTATAAACCAGTAGCTGTTTGCTTCCCGTAACAACTGTTAAAGAACTGAAAGCCTTTCTATATTTTACCCCCTGAAATCCACATGAACTGCTAACATATGATGTGTTAAATCTTAATGTTCAAATCAAGCCTTTTAATCTTTGACTCGTCATTGCTTTAACGCTCTTAAAAAACTCTTCATTACTGTCCTTTTCACTGCCATGCCTTCAGAAGCGCTGTGCTGAGCCTGTTTAACTGCTGTAAATGTTAGTTGGTGTTCCACTGTAATATTTGCTGGATTTATGCCTCTCTCACACACACACAGACACACAGACTTGTGTGTTTGTGGAAAGCCGCACATCTTGTGAGAACCACACATGTCCAGGCTCATGATCTTTAATGTGTGGGGAAAAAAAGGTTTCGTGCATGTTTGCACTTTACGAGCTTCTCGGTGAGTATGAAAGCAGAGATGTCTCATCAATAAAAAAAAAAAAAAAAAAAAAAAAGGTCTTGGTTAGTACAAAGCTTCTGAAACCAGTACTTATTCTTCATTTGTGGGTTTTGGTAACAGTCACTTTGTTCTGATTCTTTTGCACTCTCTTCTTGTGCACTACAGTGGGAGATAGTCCAGACGGTGGTGAACGGCTCGCTTTTCTACACCTACAGTGTTTGCAGCATAGACTCGACTGAGCAGGACAACTGGGTGCGCACGACATTCATCCAGCGGCGCCCTGGGATCACACGCGTCTCTGTGGAGCTCAAGTTTGTCGTGCGAGACTGCACCACCTTTGACGGCGCTTCCGTCGCCTGCAAAGAAACCTTCAACCTCTTCATCTCGGAGGCCGACGCCGACGTGGGAACTAACTTCCGCAAAGGGCAGTTTCGCAAAGTGGCCACCATCGCCCCGGACGAGGTGACCCGCGGCCGCGTGCTGAAGGTCAACACGGAGACCAGGACTGTGGGACCTCTGTCCAAGAAGGGCTTCTACCTGGCCTTTCAGGACGTGGGTGCTTGTGTGGCGCTGCTGTCCGTCAGGGTTTACTACAAGACTTGCCCATCCACGGTGCAGAGCTTGGCGGCCTTCCCGGAGACAGTCACCGATGTCCTCAGGGAGGTGGAGGGAGCCTGTGTGGAGCATGCCGTAAGCCAGGCCACCCCACGTATCTACTGCACAGCTGAGGGTGACTGGGTGGTTCCTGTGGGCCAGTGCCAGTGCCTCGCAGGCTACGAAACCATTGGGGACTCCTGCCAAGGTGAGCACTGCCAGCAATGCGCCACTCAGCTGAAGCGTGTCTGGGTTGCGTTGTGAGTCGTAAGCGTATGAGACGCCTCCAACTGCTAATTTGTCATGGTGTGTGAAATGAGCGTGAAGGAATGTTTATTGTGTCTGGCCTGTTTGGAAATCTGTCTCAAAAAAAAAATCTCTCCATATCAGTTTGGAGGTCAGGCACAGACATGGAGACAGAAGACATTAATTTCCTAACCTGTTTATTTAGTTATGATCTTGAGGAAACCACAGGTTTCTTCATCATATTGAATGAACTTTAAGCTGTGAGGAAATCTAGAGCCTTTCCCGTTGATGCCTCATTGTTTCTCTTACCTGTTGGCCGACAGTGCATTCTTTCCTCTGTCTTTCTCTCAGGTTTCAGGAATGGGGCTTGGCTCAGATATTGCTTTATGGATAGGTCGACAGCTTAGGGCGATAATGTACAGTACAAAAAGCAGTGCCCTAGTTTCATGTGGACTATGAATGTTTTGAGGTTACACTGGAGAATCAACAAAAGTATATTCAAAGCTTTTGAATGTTGTGTTGATGGATCCTATTGACCACAAATCAGTGCTTTGTAGGGGAAGTAAAAAAAACATTCCTAGGAGCAGACCTTTGTCACCACATGTACAGTCTTTATTATTCATATATTTAAAAAAAAAATGCAAAAGTGGAACAAAACAAAAGACTTTAATGAAGTTGAATTTCACATATTCTTCCAATTTACAGACAGGCACTTGAAACTATTATAAAGTTTACATGAAGGTTCTTTGTGTAATCAGACAAAAAAGATTCTTAGCTCATTTAAAAAAGTGTAAGATTTGGGGAAGATATTGTTGGTAGGTCCAAGTGAAAGTATGTGAAATGTGTGTGGTATGTGAAGCCCTGGAGAAAAACCTATGAGTAATTTTAAGTCAATAAAAAAAAGACGCAGCTGTGGCGTTGGTACTGTACGTGCTCTTACAGTTTGTGCGGAAGCTGGTCCGTCTGTTGGCATTCTGGGGTGTGGTGAGTCGGATGGTCTGGAGGAAACGTGGGAGGAGAAAAGGGTAAAGAGAGAAGAGGAAGAAGGGGAGGAAGGGCAGAGTTTGCTGCGGGGATTTCTGAAAGGAATTCTTTCATCCTGTCGTCACCTACAGCGCAGATTGACTAAAGGAAGGGCCGTGTGAATGTGTCGGAAGAGCTACCTGAGTGGTGTGTCTCCTCCTTGCAAGTGTTTGTTTTGGGTTGGTTGCCAGGGCAACAGGAGCCACAGATTACAGGGACGAGGCCGGCACGCCTATCAGAGGTTAGACTGAGTCAGGCTGCGGTTTATGACTCCTGACAATCCGAGTCACCTTGGCTGGCACCGTTTGGTGCCGTCTTGTTTCCTTAAGCAGGGAGATCGTTCATGAAAGGAGGAATCAAGCAATTTTTGGATTAGTGGATCATTGAAGATTAATTTTTGACTGCTGGTTATTTAGGTGCTTTCTTCTTCTGAAACATACATCAAATCCACCGGCTCCGGCGAAGCACTTCATAGGATTTTACGTATCAGATTTTCTTTCACTCCAAAGTAAAAAAAACCTTTGAGATTCAGATTGTTGAAAAAAGACAAGATTCCTGCTGATGTCGGCACAAGTGATAGGGAATTAAGAGACTCTTACTTTACACTCATTACTTTAGAATGTTATATATCAGTTATCCAAAGACTGACTAAATCACCCTTCTAAAAAAACAGTTATCTTGATTTTAAATTGTTGGGAAAAAAAAAGAGCGACATATTTTCAGACAAAGACAAGAAGTGTGTCTGCTTTCAAGGTTAGTGAAGAATCGGAGCACCTGAAAAGGAAGTGGGAACAAGATGACAGGAAATATTTGCGACTGGAAAAAAGTCAGATTTTTAAGATGCGGGAAACGTGTTATTATTTGATTAATAAAAAAGACAATGTCGTTCCAGCCAACTCTCTAAAGTGAGCTTCATTGCAATAAACAGAGAAAGTGAAATTGTCCCGACTCGGGAGCAGAATGTAGATCCCACTGAAGAGCACAACTGTTGTGGGAAAAGGAAGTAAAGTGAGATGAGGAGGAATGCTGACTGACACAAATAAGCAGGTTGTCTTTGGTCGGAGTAGAGGGTGGGGAGCGAGTCGACAGTTGGTGCACGAGGGAGGTTAGCTCCGTGGCTGCTTAGTTAGGTGTGGAGTGTAATTTAGTCAAGAGGATTAGTAGACCAACAGGACAGCTGTTAGCCAATGACATGCCCCGCTTTGCCTCCTTTTGCTCTTTCATCCGGTTGTTAACACACGCAACGAGCTCCCTAATCCATGTTCCCACTCATTAGAACAATGGGCCGACACAAAGAGCAGAAAACAGATTCAATTAAAAGATGCACCAGTGCGAAACAAAAGTCCTTTTCACATGTCAAAGAGAGCGCGGGACAATCAGAAGCAAATCTCTACCGACAAGAGAAAATCTAAGTTAGATGAATCAATGTTTGTCAGGTTACAAAGTGTGTGCTGAAACACTGAGAAACAAATCTATCGGTGTCAAAGTTTCCCTTTAACCATGTTTGTATTCTTACATTGCACACATGTTGCCATTAACAAGCCTTATAAATAGCAATGCAACATATTTATGGCACCACTCTGTCCAATCTGGGTAACAATAGATGAATGGGTCTGGAGTTTCTTTGGTACGTGACAGAGGTCCTGCTGCTTCAGCTCAAGATGAAATGGGCTGTCCCCCTTTTCTTATGCGAAAAACCCCTCAGCTCTACCCCCACTGTCGCCGAGAGACTCCCCAGAGAAAACTTCTGTTGGTGCTCCATCCCCCTCCATTCCTCACTCCATCTATTCATTTAAATCCCTCCAACTGACACTCAACCTGCTCCTTCTCCTCCTCTGTACCAGTGTGTGGGGTGCAAAGGTCCTTCTGCCTTGGTGGTGAAGTAACGCGTCCACGTCTTGGAGCCGGGGTGCAACCGACCCCTTCCTCTTGGCCACCAGTGCAGGGATCAGATGAAAGGCTGCTCCACAGGGAGGCGGCAGACAGAAAGCAAAGAGAGGGGCTCTTTTATTAAATCCCTTTTATTTTTATTTTTAGTTATTTTTAGTTATTTTTCAAATGTGCAGAGACGTCTTAGCCCAATCAAAATGTTTGTGCGTGTGTGTTTTCATTTAGAAACCTTTCCTCTTCCGAATCCTGATTGTTTAGTAACTTTTCAACCTTGGCTGTAATTTGCGACTTACGTCGGGGGCGAGAGGAAGGAAGGAAGAAAGGGAGGAAACAGCAGCTTCAGTCTGAGTTGCACCTCCTGTACTCTGATTTCTGTCCTGTTTGCATGTTCATTAACCTCCCATGCCCTGGAAGGCTGTTTATCTGTGGGCTGAAATGTCCATTGCAACACTCCACTGGTGTCCAAAATGCCATTTCCTTTGGCAAAAACACAGATAATATCTGCCAAATGTATGTGAGCTGAGGGTTCAGATGGGGGAAGAGCAGATCAGATCACCTTGACAGATTTAATGCCCTGCTGTCATCCGGTTGACACTGGCAGTGCGACCTGAGATTAGGCCTCCAGGCAAAAAAGGCGAGTGAAGGCACATCGTCAGGGAAATCCCTTTTCATTCCTCTGAATACAAAGACTCTGTGATTATAGGTTACTCACAACAAACGCTTCCTGTGGGTGGAAGTGAGCTGGTATTACAGAGATAGTCTTATTGTTTGCATTTTGATCAGTCATTCCTTTCTTTGTTGGTCTGCTTTGTAATTCATCTTAAACTAACTTGCACCTTCTTCTGTTTTTTTCTCACAGTTTGCAAACCAGGCTACTTCAAGCCGACGGTTTCGAGCGAGTTATGTCGTATTTGTCCTGATAACACCAAGCCCTCTGATGCCGGCGCCACCGAGTGTCTGTGCGAGGAGGGTTTCTACCGCTCCCCTTCGGACCCTCCTATGTCAGCCTGCTCCGGTAACAACCCCACTTTGTTCCCTTTTGAAGCCGGCTTTCAAGTTTTACTATGAAGGATTCTTGCCCTGATTTTCCTCTTGTCATTGGCTTCCTTCCCGAAGCTCCCCCCAGTGCCCCCCGTGACATCACCTCCACCACCCTGTCAGCAGAGGGCAGGCTGCAGCTGTCCTGGAGCCCACCGCTGGTGACCGGGGGCCGCGGTGACATCACCTACAGTGTGGTGTGTGAACACTGTGACGCCTCCTGTGTTCCCTGCCATGAGAAGATCCGTTTCGAGACGGGACCGACGGACCTGCAGGACACCACCATTGTCGTCAGTGACCTGGATTCTCACCTCAACTACACATTCACGGTGGAGACACACAGCGGCGTGTCCCAGTTTGGCACCGAGAGGCCGACGGCGTCCATCACCACCGCTCTGGACTACACAGGTCAGCGTTCGCAGCGTCTCAGTATCATCTACTTCTCCACAGGCCTTCTAACCTCAACCAAACGTCTTCTGTCTGCTTGAAAATACATTTTACCAAAAGTTTCCTAAACTTTTAGTAATTTTAGAGACTTGTGTTGATACAACACTTTCCTTGCCCTAATACAAACAAATGAACCTACAGAGAGGAATTGTGTCCGAACCCTGAATCCCTTTCATTTTAAAATCACCAAGGACTATGATTAGTCACTAACCATTGTTTTGCTTTCCATCTCTTGCCGACTGTTAGATCCCCCCAAGGTGACGTTGATCCATCTGGATGATCGCGGCCCCACCACTCTGTCTTTGTCCTGGAGTCTGTCTCGCAGACCTCCAGCCCACATCAATCACCGCTACGAGATTATGTACCGCAGAAAAGTAAGGATGAAGTGCTTTGGTGTTCTTTGTTTTTTTGTTCTTTTAATACAAAGCCAAAATTGTTCATTTCAAATTATAATCAAGATGAATGTTGAAGCAGAAATTAATCATCTTATCTGTTTCATTCATTTTTTGTTGTTGTTTTAGTTGCAGGATGATGATGGCGAGCGAGATGTGACCACGTACACAGTCCTCATTTTGGAGAAAAGCTCTGTACAGATTAGTGACCTCACACCCGACACCACTTATCTGTTCAGAGTTCAGGCTCTCGGTCCCGACGGGAACCCTGGCAGCTACAGTGTTGAGCACGAGTTTCACACTTCACCACTAGGTACCAGCATCTTTAAAATCTTCTCGAAATTAAGTTGTTTTTTTTCCTCAACTCAAGCTGATACAAGTTTGTGTTTCTGTGCTTCGCTCAGCCGAGTCTCAGATCCAGAGTAATTCCACGATGGTGCTGGGTGCCGTCGTCGGAGTCGCGGTCATTCTGCTTGTTGTGGTGGCCGTCCTGCTGCTGCGTAAACGGTTGGTAGCAGCACACTTTGTATCTACTTCCAACTCGTGTGTCATCCAGATAAATATTATCTGCAGAGCTGCAAACAATGTGATCATGAGCCTCTGACTCCACTAAATTAAAGACATTGTAGTGTGCCGGCTCAAGGAGAGTTTAGAAGTAATGGCTGGCCCTGCTATTAAATACACACTGCTATTCAATACCAGAAGCTGCCCTACAATTACTAGAAAGCTGGTCTGTATACCGTTAAGTCCAACGAGGATTAATTTTGTTTGTCCTCTCAGGAGATTGAGCTCTCGTGGCAGAGGAGGACCCGAGGATCCCTACTTCTCAACAGGTACCATAAAGGCATCCAGTTTTACATGAAGGTTCATCCAAATGAACATTTGCCTAATATCATAATCCTCATTTCCCCTCAGATCAGCTGAAGCCTCTGAAGACCTACGTTGACCCACATATGTACGAGGATCCCAACATCGCCATTCATAAGTTTGTCACAGAAATTGATTCAAGTGCAATCAACAAACAAAAAGTCATCGGTGTGGGTCAGTATTTCTTCGTCACTCCTCTTCTATCGTAAGTTTTTTTTTTTTTTTGCACGGTCTAACTTTCCTCTTCTTTCCCCATCCGCCTATCAGGAGAGTTCGGGGAAGTGTTTCGCGGTGTGATGAAGACTCCCGGCCGAGGGGAGGTGACTGTGGCCATCAAGACCCTGAAGCCGGGCTACTCGGAGAAACAGAGGCAGGATTTCTTGAGCGAGGCCAGCATCATGGGGCAGTTCTCACACCCAAATATCATCCGGCTTGAGGGAGTCGTCACCAAATGTCAGTCGATTCCCTCATTAAACAACAATTATCTAATTTAAAAAAAATCTGTCTCTGGAATGAATGTCTTTCAATAACCTTTTTTGTTTAAATTCACAGTTAAGCATGCCATGATAGTGACCGAATACATGGAGAATGGAGCTCTTGATACATATCTGAAGGTAATCACAGTTAATAACATATTTTTTCAGAAATGTATTT
This sequence comes from Parablennius parvicornis, assembly GCA_900302745.1. Classification (NCBI taxonomy): domain Eukaryota; kingdom Metazoa; phylum Chordata; class Actinopteri; order Blenniiformes; family Blenniidae; genus Parablennius; species Parablennius parvicornis. The sequence goes on along the minus strand of OMNM01063748.1, from coordinate 23,572 downwards.
AATTGTTCACCAATGTTAGGAATTAACCTGCAAATTAATTTAAAATTACTTAAAAAATGTAAGTCAATGATTTCTCTTTGTCTTCTTCAGGGCCGTGACAGAGAGATTCCTCCATACCAGCTGGTGGGAATGCTTCATGGAATAGCTGCTGGGATGAAATACCTTTCTGACATGAGCTACGTCCACCGAGACCTGGCAGCCAGAAATGTTCTGGTCAACAGCGACTTGGAGTGCAAAGTGTCCGACTTTGGCTTGTCGCGCGTGTTGGAAGATGATGCAGAGGGTACCTACACAACCCGAGTGAGTCTCATTGAATTAATTAAAGTGATGTTCTGTTTGTACCTGGTGTGTCCACTCCCTCACACATCGAGAATGATTTGTTAATTATTCTCCTCTCTCATTCAGGGAGGTAAAATCCCAATCCGCTGGACGGCCCCAGAGGCCATCGCCTACAGGAAATTCACTTCAGCCAGCGACGTGTGGAGCTTTGGGATTGTCATGTGGGAGGTCATGGCATTTGGAGAACGGCCCTACTGGGACATGAGCAACCATGAGGTATGCTTCATCTGTCGCTGCTCTGATGGCAAAGATGACTGACTGCGTTGGCCTGTGCAGTGAAAACTTTAACGTACATATCACCACGAAGACTTAGTGAGAGAAAGTTGCCTGACGCCAAGCGTAGTTTCCCATCATCCTCTTCAAGTCTCCTGTTAATGTCAACATATAATCACAGCACGTTATTGGACGGCCACCCGTTCAAACCACCTGTCACTGCAGTCATAAATATACCATGAACGTTAGCACTGACTCCAGCCTCTCCTTGTCTCTTCCTCAGGTCATGAAGGCGATCAACGAGGCCTTCAGGCTCCCCGCCCCCATGGACTGTCCGTCTGCCGTCTACCAGCTCATGCTCCAGTGTTGGCAGCACGACCGCTCAAAGCGACCACGCTTCTCAGACATCGTCAACATTTTGGACAAACTTCTTCGAAGCCCAGAGTCTTTAAAGACTATTGCTGACTTTGACCCGCGGTATGTACAAGTTTATTTACTGAACACACTGAAATTTCAGATTTTCTAGAACAAATAGGGAAAAAAATGCTTGGAAACTGTCTCTGTCTCTCTCTCTCTCCACTATCTGTGAATGATGAGTAATCTAAATCCTCGTTGCTCCTCACAGCGTGTCCATCCGCCTGCCCAGCACCAGCGGTTATGACGGCACCGCGTTCAGGTCGGTGCCCGAGTGGCTGGAATCCATCAAAATGTGTCAGTACAACGAGAGCTTTGCCCGTGCGGGGGTAACGACCATGGAGCAGGTGCTGGCTTTGAGGCATGAGTAAGTGCACACATGATGGCACAGGTGCAGCTCCGTCAGGCTGCGCTGATGCGATCCAGCACCATGCCACATTTCGCAGTAACACAGAGGAAGTATTGAGCTCTCAGCTCTCAGCTCAACATTTGCTATCCAGTTTTCCAAATACGATAACTCTCCAATCTGGCTCTGCCCATGTCATTGCTCTCATTCCCTGCAGCATAGCTGTTGCAGCAGCAGCTCCAGACCTCATCATGAACCATTTTCCACATATACACGAATAAATAAATGGTTAAGTGCTTAAAAGTTCACACACGCAGGGTTTTTTTTTCCATCATTCTTACTATCTCTGTAGCCGAAATGGGTCTAGGCTGAAGCCAAGGCTTATTTTTGCCGATCCATTAAAAATCCCAAAAGTTACCCCAGACACCAGTGATACATAAAAAACTGAACAGAAGTAATACAAAAGATTTAAAAAAATACAGACAAAAAAAACCTAACAAAAGTAAAACAAAACATAACAGTATCAATACAAAAGAACAGAGAAACTAAAAGTTTTGAACTATTTTAAGTTGTCACTAAGTCCATTCCATAATCTATATTTAACATTGGTTCTCACAAAACCTCTTTCAAAGACACCCGATCCTCTTAAATTATAATTCTTTTCTCTTAATTTATGTTTTACTGAATTGTTGATAATTGATGTGATTACTAAACATTTAAACAAATTCCAAATACATTTAAAAATCCACCAACTAATGAAAATTACTTTTTATAACGAATTGTTCACAATTTATAACCTATTTTATGAATTGTTTACCAGTATTTTCAAAACTTGCCAAAAGAGATTCACATGAACAAACAAACAAAACAAGTTTAAATAAAAAGTTAACTGAAACTAAATCAGTTTAAAATGTTATAAGCCACATTTTAATGGACTCGTCAAAGCTTTTCATTGTCTTTTAAACCAAAACAGGCCTCAAGATTTATATAAATAAATGTTTTCATTAAAACTTATTTTAGTTGAGACACGTTTATATGTGTATGGAATCAATACGCCGCGAGCTGTTGTCTTAGTGTAACGCAGTCTATATTGTGTTGAGTTAAATGGTGTCATTTCTCTTCTCCTTTTAGAGACATCAGGAACATTGGCGTGCGGCTGCCGGGTCACATGAAGAGGATAGCGTACAGCATCCTGGGCCTGAAAGACGAGACCAGCTCCCTCAGCGTGTTCGCAGTGTGATCTAAGCATTTCTCGTAATCAAAGCGCGCTGAGCGACCGTGCCATTTCACTCACAGAAGACGCGGGCCAGTGAAGTGGAATGGAGGGTTTAAAACTGAGCTACACTGAGCAGGACGGTTTTTCTTTTTTTTTCTTCTGGTGGCGCAGTGTGGCACGACTGAAAATGACCCTCCAGGCCACTCAGACACGACGGAGATCAATACTTTTATGAATATCACAATAAAAAAGAGAAATTATTTATCTTTATATGAAAAAAAATGTTTATATGGTGACCATAAACAACCTATGTGTCTATGTGATGTAGTAAATGAAACTATTTGACTAAATGAAGAATGTGAGACTGTATGAGAGTGCTTGGCTTTATATTCACTGAAAGCCTGAAAGGCTCTTCATGATCGAGGGCCGCTTCCTTCAGCACTCGCTTTTTCCTGCCGATGTTTCCGGATTCTTAAATCAAATTTTTTTTTTTTTTTTTTTTTTTTTTTTTTTGTGTGTGTGTGTCTTTCTACTTTGTGATCTGTGAGACTTGCTTTTAAATTTTTGGAAGTTTTTTTTCCACTCAGGGTGAAGAATCACATTCTAGTTAGTCTCTTTATCGCAATGCAACTTTTCTTTGTTTACATCATGTCTTATTACAACTGTCCATTTTTATTTAATATTTATTTTATATTTATGTCCTTTTGTTACATGATGAATAATTCAGAGCTGGCACATGTTTGCCAGGCAGCATATTTTTTTGTTTTTGTTTTTGAATAAAAACCTTTGCAGGAGTGGCCGCGTATGTAAACTGTTTGAATATTTCATCTAAATGACTGTGGACACGCAATGAGCAACATATATTTGACTGACATTCATAGATTTAGTTTATTTGAGGAAAAAAAGAAAGAGAAAGTGTTGTCGTGGTACACACCCTGGACGATCAATGACTAAATCGCTTGTATGTGTGAGTGCATATTTGGAACATGTACAGAAATAAGAATAGCTCATAATGGAGAATGATGGCTTTAAAAAAAAGCATGAGCTCAGTGTGTGACAATGATCTCCTGCACAAAAAAAAACTATATGAACATTACATGTCACCAGTTATCGTAATCCTTTACTTTTTAAACCCAATACGCCAACATTTGTGGTCATGATGGAAAAACCACCCTGTTTTTTTCCCCCATGCAGACGTTCAGTCATTGTCTATTTTTCACAGAGTTCCATCATGAGTTAAAACAGCTCTTGAGCTGCTGTCAGACCACATATGGTGATTACACTTTTGTCATCCTGGCTTGGATTTGAACAAATGTGAGCACACTAATAAGACAATGAAAACACGGATTATATCTAATCCATGCATAAGTGACAGTTTCCCTGCTTAGCCATGTTATGGAACAGTGAATTCTCTGGGCACTAAAAGGTAAATGCAAGTGAAGCAGATGCTGAATATTGACCTGTTGCTTAGCAGTGCAGAGTTCACTTGTTCTGTAGTTCAGTGAACCTCGAATTGAACATACACACCATTAGGATTGTCAATAGATCTAAAATACATAACTGAATCCAGCAAATTTGCCAAAAAAAAGGATTCAAAATTATCAAGCATAGGTCTGTTCAGTATAGTTACATTACAGGCATAATTAAAGTTATTTTCCAACCTACAAGAGAACAAAAAGCTTTTTTTTATTACTTTCAAGCATTGATGAGTGAATAATTTTCATGGGTCAAATATTTTCTGGAACTACATTGAAGGTCTGAGTCATATGTTGTCTTCAGGTCTTTTCAACATGAATTTAAGTCATTACAAAAAGCAGTTATTAAATGCTTAACAAGGGCAATCAGAGATTTCTGATGTTCGCCAACCTTGACGTGGACACAGAAGGAAAGACATATTATCCGCATTGTAATTCTAATTTTCATCAGGAATCGGTTTCCATAATTTATATATGGTAAAGATTTGGTGAAGATCTGTCATGTACTTTTGACGTGATCCTCATTTGAGACCCCAGAAATGACAATCCGCATCCAGATCCTGATCACTTTCAAAATTTAATCGATTCTTCTGTAATGTATATAATGTACTATCTATCTGTGGTGAATATTTGGTGAAGATCCGTCAAGTAGTTTGGACGCAATTTGCTGTAAAAACTAAAATATGGATCTAGAATCCAGATCCGGATCACTCCCAAAACTTTAATGGAGTTATCTGGGGCCTAAGATCCATCTCTGGTGAAAAGTTTGTGTAGATTCGGTCATTAGTTTTGATGTAATCCTGCTAGCTAACAGACAGACAGACAGACAGACAGACAGACAGACAGACAGACAAATAAACGCAGGCGATTTTATTACGTCCTTGGCGGACATAATGAGTCACTTTACCTGCTCTGCCTGAAATCTCAGTGTTTTGTCTGGTAATGGTGCATGACATTTTAGTCCTTTGACACGTCAATCTGCCCTTAACAAAATAAGTACTCGGCTTTACCTTTAACTCCTTTAGATGAGTACTCAGAGGGCCACACCTCAGTAAAAACTTAATTCTTTATCAATCTCCTCTTACTATGAGTCCACAAGTAAGCGTGGAAACAAATGTTAGATGTAACAGCCAAACAAGCTTTTGAACACTGAAAAAAACAAAACAGACAGCTTCAAGGAAAATTCAAAGAAGCACTATAGTATGAATCTTTTTTACCGACTTCATCATTTCACTCTGGTCCAGTCCGAAACAACCAAATGTGGCCTAATGGCTGAACAAAGCCCGGGTCAACACTCCAGCGACCCCTTCAGAGTCTTTTTCTCCAAACCTAATCATTATGTAATTCCATGTTTGTAAAGACCAAATTGTAGGTCAACAAAGGCTTTTGTCTTTTTTGTTAGTTTGTTTTTTCGTGGTCTTTGTACCCCAGCATAGCTTCTCTCATCAAATTATAGGTGGGCTGGGTCATGTTCAAATTAGAAAGATGCCTCTAATTATCACCCACCGGAGATATTAGGCTCGAGTCTTGTGAAAATATATGATTCAATGTATCTCCAATGGTGAATTTTAAACTAACACACGTTAGACACGAGACATGAATGACCTTTCTAAAGTCTTAAAATAGAAAGTAAATGCAAGACCTCTGCTTCAACCTATAGTTTACATTGCAGCAGTGTGGAGCTTGTTTGTTGACCCCTGTCATCCAGCTGGACCTGATCAACCTCTGTGATTTTGTCAAAGTGAAGCAGAATCTCACACCTACACACGACTCTGCTCCATTAAGGCCTCTGACCGACGCCCGTTGCTCCCGTGAGTGGTTCGCCTCAGATTCATTGGCATGGCGTCATCTGTCTGACAAATTATCCTGGCAGATCTATAAATCAATCCAGTTCCATTATAAGTTGTATAATTGTGCCTAACATGGCGACGTTCTGGCTGTAATCGGAGCCTGACTGCTCACAATATGCAACGTCTGGTAATTATAGCGTATTTTTTTACACAGAAAAATATCACTGCACCTTTTTCTCACACGCAAACACAAAAGATCCACATGCTCCGGGGCAGGGGTGGGGCGGGCTAATGTTGGACCCCTTGACAACAGTCCAACAACAGTTCTGACACATTAAATGTCTACAGTCCGTGTCATGTTCCAGTTCAGTTGAATCATTCAGGGCCCAAACCACATTCACACCCACACCCAGTGGCCACCAACATTTCCCAGTGGCCTATAAAAGACTCATATAGGGTGTAGACAGGAGAGAATCAGCGTGATGAGAGCGACTGTTTTGGACTGCAGACACCTATACATTAGATCCAGACAGTACGAAAACCACTTCCCCAGCCTCTATGGAGAAAGATTCAGGATCACCACCTCAGCGAAGCCCCAAAGATCACAAATTCAAAGGTCAGCTGAACACCCACTGAAGTTTGACAGCCTTCTGATGAATGTTGACACATGTCAAATAATCAAAAAAGAAAAAAAATATCTAATGGGCAAGGGCTCAGAAAGAAATTTAATGCAATTTTGCTATCTTTAATAAATGATTGTTTTAGGTCACTCATTTCCAACAGGAAAAATTCAGGTGATTGGAGACATGTTTCAGTTCACTGTTGATGTCAGTGAGTTTTCTCCAGAGGAGGTCATCGTCACCTCCTCTAACAACCTGCTTGAAGTCCACGCCGAGAAGGTAAGACAGAAAGAAGCCTAATTACAAAACAATATACCAGATTTATAACAAAATGTTCTTTGCTTTTTGAAAAAACCTTGTTTCCTTGATAATCTGCACAGCAGCTGCTGACCACAGACATTTAACTGTATGACCAGTAATATGGGTTTGTTTAGGACACTTGTTTGAATTTCTTTAGCTCGAGTCTACAGTCTGGGCTGTTAACAATGCAGTTAGTCAAATAAACCCTTTTGATAATTCAATCTCACTATGATTTTTATTCTCACAATGCAGCTGGGTGAAGACGGCACTGTGACAAATACTTTTTTCCACCGATGCAAACTACCAGCAGATGTGGACCCCTTGTCTGTGAGCATGTTTGTGGGGAGCGATGGAGTCCTGACTGTCACAGCTCGGAGGGTATTTCATTTGGTTTACATTAAAATGTTGAAGAAAAAAAAAAAAGGATGAGGAGTTTAATGGTTTGCTGTATTTCTCCAGATGTGACTGCAGCTGACTCATGAAGTTTGGCGCAATCTGGTGGCCACTGATGGCACAGGTGCGGCATTCATAAACTGTCGGAAAAAGGATAACCACCGCTTCCCAGCACTTGGAGTCACAATATGAATATGCCATTTTAAAAATGTAATGATATAATAATACCCCATTACTTATGTGACGTTACACTTGTACAAAAAGCCTGACACTTGTAAATAAATGTTAAAACTGGTTTCATGATTTTGATGTTAAATTACTAGGAGATAGATGAGTAAACTGCAGTTATGAAAGTCTATAACTTTGATCATGTGTTTGATTATGAGTATGTTTTTTTTAATTCAATGTATTGTAATGAACAGAAGAACACATGGAAAAAATACGAGTTTTAGGAAGTCCTTGAATGCCACGCCGTGAAATACAGCGGAAGTGACGACAGTGGTTGTCAAGTGACGTTTGTTGACGGAAGTGTGTTTCTCGGCTGGTTTTTTTTTTTTTTACGATTTGTGGGACAAATTACCCCATCAATGTCGTCCAGTGATGGACAAGTTGGTTTGTAATGTTGGCTAATTTCACCGACTTAAAAAAAACACGTACCCAGCGTTGTTCAAACTGCCCTCTGTTGGTGTGTTTTTGGGTAAAAGTGGACTCTTCATAACCGGAGACCCTCCACCATGGCCCGGGTTTCTCCTCCCGGATCCCTGCTGGTCTCTGACTGGCACCGATGTCAGGACAGCAAAGAATATTTCAGCAAAATCCTCCACAAGAAGAGACGCAGACGCTTTGGTAACTACAGACTTAGCCGTTTCTGTTAAACTGAACGAATGTTTTCTGACCCGAAGAGCATTCATTAGAAACGAGGCATCAAAACGCCCTGGGGCATTTGTTTTCTGAACAAGAGAGGAATTAACACAGACTTCACTTTTTTTTTCTCTCACAGGTTTATACCGTCATTTTAATCAAAAGTGAATTTACTTTTTGATTCATTTGTATCTATTCCGAGTTATAAATGAAGAGAGGTCACCTGGAAATAAATGTCCACCATCAATGTAATAAATACAACTAATGTTCTAATTTGATTTGTGTCATGAAGGCAGAGTACATCCTCGACAGATCACCAGTCCATCACAGGCAAACGCAAAGAGCATCTCATTGACACACACACACTCACGCACACACATTTTGAGTCACATTTTAAATGAAATTGCACAATTTGGGTCTGTGGGAGGAAACTCTAGAATCTTTCTTGCGATAAGGCGAAGCTGCTGACTACTATAAGCTTTTGATTTACACTGAGACTCTAATGAGACAATTGGTGTGGAATGACAGTAAACAAACCAGATGATGGGATTATTTACTGTTGTCTCTTTAAAGAGTCCAAGCAAATCAAAACACAGTCGTTATCATCTGAAGTTAAATTGTGTAGAGTACATATCACCCTTATCAAATGGCTGTGGCCTAGTAATTAAAATAAGTATGAAAATGATACAAATCACAAGATTTACAACAATGAGACCACAGTCAAATAAAAATGAATTAATATATTTTAATTGAATTAAGTTTTATATTAGAGGAGTTTCGAAACTGAATTTCAAGCAGGAGCGATGTGGATTTCTAAAAGGATTTAGTGTAATATTCACACAGTCATATAGAATTTACAAGTAAAAAAAGTTTAAAGTCACTGATCCTATTCCAGAATTCATTTGAAAGCTGAACATGAATCTTATTGCTTTAAACATACCTAATTTGGCTTCAGCTTCTATGTTAACACCATCTTTGTTTTGAAGTACTTGCTCATCTCCCCTGCTGTTGGAAATTATGTCACATAAAGTCCAAAATTATCCACAGATCATTTTAATGGCTCTTTCAAACCTTTCCTTCCAGGTTTGTTGGAGTCACCGGTGATGCCTCCTCATGTTGCTGTGGATACAGTCCATTATAAGATCTTCCTCTCTGGCAAAAGTAGTGTCGGTAAAACGGCTTTTGCTGCTCGTCTTGCTGGCTTGAATATTCCCAGCGGGCATTATGAAACTACAGGTAGCTTCCTCATGCTGGTGGTTTGTTTCCCATGAAGTCAATACATAAAAGATAATCGATTTCTCACTATATGCAGAAAGTTTAACCAGTAACTGCTCATTTTCTGTGCACGGAGAGAATAACAGCCACATTTTGTAGTCACCCTGCTGTCTTTCTTTGGCTCTTGAAGGTATGGAAACGACAGTGGTGTACTGGCCAGTGAAGCTGAGAGAGAGCGGTCGAGTGCTCTTCTTTCGCCTGCAGCTGTGGGACTGCGGCGCCAACGCCTTTCGCCGATTCGACCATTTGCTTCCAGTGTGGAGGAAATATTTCCCACAATTTTCATTACACAGACTTAAGAATTCATGTGAAACTGATAAAGAGCTCTTCTTTCTCTTCTCTCTAGTCTTGTCAGGAGCAGGTGGACGCCGTCATCTTCCTGTTCTCCTTCACTGACAGGACATCGTTTGTCGATCTGTCAAATCAGATCGCCAAGTGGACCGAACCTTCTGCTGCTTGTATTGTTAAGTTGGTGGTTGGCACAAAATATCCTTTTATATGGCAGCTGTCTGTTATGTATTTGCATTATACTCCTCTGTGCAAGCGACGTGGGATAAAAAGATTCATTTTATAAAATAGTCTCCAAGTAAAAAGTTTGCAGCTCCTCAGTGATTTTCAGGACGATGTCCTTAATATATCATTCAGATTTGACCTTTACATGCACTGCGACGTGTCCGACAGAGACGTCAGAGACTTCCAGGAGAAATGGAGCTTACCAGTGCTGCGTACAGGCGGGGAGGTAACGGACGGTCTTGGTGACGTAGCGCCGCTTCTCAACTGCCTCTCGGAGAACCTGTGGCGTCAAGACTGCGTTACAGCCAGATCGCTGTGCAACCAATCACAGCCGGACACGATGACGACGCCTTAACTACTGCCTTTCAAAACAAAAATGGCTGGAGTAAACAGCTCTGGCGCTCCAGAGATGATATGTGCTGTGCAGATTATCAGCACTGATGCTTTGAATGATTAAGTTCTGGTGTCAGATGATCCTCATTTGTTTTGTGCTACCACTGCATTCCTTTATCAGAAATGGGAAGCCATCAATATTTTCACCGCAACTCATTTGTAACTATTGATCTTTTGTATTTACATATAAGTGAACCTTCAGGGATCTTACAAATGCAGTAAAATCAATGTTTTTATTTCATTCATGCATCCATATCCAAATACCCTTTCCGAATATGTATATATATTTTTTATTAAAGGTTGTGTTGATTATTGTCAACATTTCACAATAATAATAGATATTGTCACTTTTTCTGGGTTAGACTCAGAAAGTTAGACTCAAAAAAAGGCCTTTAGTTTATTGTGGAGTAAAAATAGCACATTTCATGAATCAAAGAAACATTTCCACACAGTATCTATTCACTGGCTTTGGTTTGATAAGTTCAGCGCCTGGTTGGAAACATCGAGGGCAACACTTTGAGAAGAACAGTGAAAAGTGCACAATTAAATAATGGGTGAGTTGTAGTGGTGAGATTGTGATAAAAGATCAAGAAGTATTTAAACTTTTCAAGCTTAAAGAAGCAATGATGAATCTTTAAAAATCAGTTAAATCAAGAACTGTGCAGACGTTACACTTCAGCAGACAACACCTTCATCCACACGTCTTTTTCTGCCCTGCAAAAAACCCAAAATATGCAGGAATCAGTTTTGTAAATGGTTTCTAAGTTTGTTTTGTGTCCAATATGACATCTGCTCTTACTTGGTTTGTGCCACGAGTATCAAAGCGGTCGGATGTCCCGTCTGACTCTCGGCGAGGTGCAACAGAAAGGCGTTTGGGGGAAGACCCAGGATTTCAGTCTTGAGATTCTCAACAGTCACGTGTGTGATGAATTTGGCGTGATCCACCACCACGAACCGCTGGTCCCTGGATGTGACGCAGAATCAGAAGGCAAAGTTTTCAACTTAAAACACTTGATATAGAGTTTCACTATATAATCAGAAAAGGAGTGAATTATGCATTTAGGGATGTAGAAATGCTGTAATACTTTTCCAAGGAGACAATCAGAAGGTCATTGAAGAGATGGAGGTAGGCGCTGATGAAGGATGTTCTTGAGTTGCAGGAGCTCTCCACTGTCAGCTGTTTCAGGGCTCCTTGCTTCACCAGGAACCGGCTGCTTTTGATGATGGGAATGGCCTGCAAGAAGGAAAAATCTCTTCACTTGAATTTTCTGCTTTCTGCAGGGTGAATAAGAGAATGAAGCACATTGAAAGGCTTGTTACACCTTCACTCTGCTGAAATCAAACAGCATCTCCAGACAAACCAGCTGCTCAATTTGCTTCATTTTTCGGACGCCTTTGTCACACTCCATCACTATCTGCTCATAATAAGAACAAGTGATGAGTTTTTGAAATCTGGCACATCTGTACAGATAAAAAAGTTCAAGACATTCAACCACTTTTGGAATAAGACTTAAGTCTCATGAAAGTAAATCATTTACCTCATGAATCGCAGCTATTGCTTTCTCAAGGTTTGAAAATGAGCCAGAGTTTGGCTCAGTCAGCTTCAGAACAGTCTGAAGTGAAGTCACAGATGATCAATGACACAACAACATTTTAATAACTGAGAAATGTTCAATAAATCTTTGTTCAGAGGTTCACCTCCAGCAGTAGTTTAATTCGAGTTATTCTCTGGAAGGGAAGGACGAGGAAGGACTTGAGGGTCTGTCTTTGACACACCAGGTCACTCTCAAGCATCCCGAGCACATAACGGAAATGTCTGTTCTGCTCCCTTAAGATAAAGAAACAACTGTGACTCAATGCTCATTGTAGGAGGAGTTTAGGGTAAAATTGATACTAACAAAAATACTTACAGTTGCTGCTTGATAAGAGTCTCTTGATACATCATGTTGGTCACATATGGCACATAGAGGTGATGAAAGTCTTTGCAGTGCTTGAGCACAATGTCACCAACCTCAGATATCAACACACTCTCTCCCAGTCTGGTCTCCAGCTCAATAAGAAACCTACAAAACAAATCTGTCTGAGATAAAACTCCACACTCCACTCGACACAAGAGCTGTACTCACTTTTCACTGGCTGCCATCACATGTCGAATGTTGGAGAACAAAATGTGATGCTCCCTCTTAGGCAGAGTTTCTTTCAGCGCCTTTGATGCACAGAAATGATTGACAGCCACCGTGAGACTTCGCAGGTATGACGCTTCGGAGCCGATCAACTCGAACATCGACTTCAGGGGAAGGGAGAGAGAGCAGGAAATATTCACAGTTGCAATGTTGTGAAGATTGTTTATATTTTAAGTTAGCTGATACACTGCTTAATAAAGCAACGCCTGTCCAGATACAAGTGTGGTATTTCTTGGCACTTAACAGGAAGAACCTGCAACTGGTTCTGTGGATTTGAGGCTGGAATGACTAAAGAGCAGGGCTTTGTGGTGATTGTGCCATCTGTTGTAAGACTCTTGGTTCTGCCCTGAAATCGCTGTCCCGAATGAAATTAGACTGATCAGATGCCTCCACGCAGTGTAATGCAGCTAAAAGTATTGCAGACTTTTACACAGTGATAAAATAAAACTTAAAAAGAAAATATGCAAAATACAATAGTGGAACAACCAATCTTCCCAGAGATTCAATGTCAATAATAAAGCTGATTTAAGAATCAAACACGTACCAAAAGTCTGCTGACATCAAGTTGCTGAACGTCTCCAAACTCACATGTTGGCAATAGTAACAGGCGATATTCAGCACACACACATCAAGCACGTATTCATGCTCCCTTATGAAAAAGCTTGAATCTGACATTTCTCTACATCTCTTAAAGACGTCTTCTAAAGCTTTGTTTTAAACAAGCATTTTGTCAAGAATTTTTAGTCTCACCGATGTGAAAATGCAAAATATCTAGGATGAGATTTTGTTTGAAATATTTTTTTCAATTATTTAATTGAACTGTGCAGTCCGCCGTCAGGTCTGTGGATGATGAAATAACCCAGTGCAATAATTATAGTTCCAGTGCAAACTAGCATTTTATTCACCGTTTTTATACCTTTTTACTGTGTGTATTTTTAATTTTACAGTTTCTGGGTTTTTTTTTAAACTTTTAAAAATCCTAGTGTTTGAGCCTGTGCAAGAACAATGTGTTCTTGTATGTGCCTATAGGCGTATATATTGAATGTCAAAACATTATTCATCTTATCTATTGTAACATTTGGGCTGTTGACAGCATCCACTTTTACAAAGTTATTTAAAATAAAAGTCGTTTCTGCTATATCAGCAGTTTTAAATCAAAAACTTGATATCATGTGCTTAGATTTTATATCATGGTGATGATGAATTGAAAAGATTTCAAGACTGTTTCAGGAAAAAAAAAAGTTATGATACCAAAAAGGAATGAACTGAGGAGATTTTGTGGTTGGATGACTATGTGTCATTGAACACAACTATTTTAAACAAACTTTCAGAATAATTAGAAGTGAACACATGTTGTGAAACATTCGTTGAGCACACCTCCTGAAGACGAATCTCCCTGGCAGTCAAGCTGCTGAGCAGGCCGGAGGCCTTCACCTCCTCCAGGTCTTGCCAGAGAGTACAAGGCATCGCCCTCATGGGCTGAAGCAGAGGTGAGGATGAAGATGTCTGCAGAGAGCTTGACCGAGTAACATTGGCCTCCGACTGGCGGCGAGGATCAAGGCGGGACTGCAGGCTCTGCAGGTACTGAGGGGTGATCAGTTCAGACACCACGTTCTCCTTCAGCCTGAGCACGTCATCAAGAACGCCCTGCAGACAGTACTCCTGATAAAGAGGAACTACAAAGAAAACAATTTTACTTTCAACTTAAACTTAATTTTTTTTGGCACAATCGTAATGAAAAATACTTACAAATATGCATGTACTTTGACTGGAATGAAATACTTGGCACTTCCTCCTCAGCTGGATCCACTTCACTGGATTTAGGCAAAATATCATGTTGAGTATATGTGGAATATTTTCTGAAGTGTGACGATAAACGTCCGGTCTTACCGGTGGAAGGATGCGTCTCGGTCATTCGGTGAAGAGGAAGCTGAGCTGACGTTTTGGACTCCGGGTGCAGAGGTCAGTTTGGGCAACTGAAAGTGAAATTTGTTCAGATTCCAAGTGTCCATTCGCGCCACCGACCGAAGAGCTGAAGAGATATCTGAGAAGGGACTGGGAAAGGACAGACATGTTTCATCCTCAACACTGAAGAGAGCCTGTGGCTTCTTTCTTTTTTAAATTACATGTTTTGGCAGCAGTGGGCTTTTACCTGTAATCCACAAGATTCGGTGAGTCACTGTTCCCATCACGCTCTGCAGTCTGCTGTGAACTCGGGCTTTCCACAGTACGAAAAACCAAACAAATCTTTTCCGACGTCTCCATGGCGGACGTTGTTCCACAGTGGGACTGCAGATCAGTTGCAAAGCCGTACGTCAAGTTGTTCTGTTCTCTGCAGTCAAATTGATCCATGACACTTTGATCTAACTTTTTATCTCACGCAAAGCTGAGCCGAGACTTATTTCAAACCGGGCAAACGTGAATGCATCAGCTTGAAATCCACTCAGGCTAACTGGTGGGAGCTCCACGCAGTCTGTGCTTCAAGCAGCAATCAGAAGAACAAGGAGCAGGTGTGGTTGCTTTCAGTCACACAACACATGGCACAGATTATAACTTCATTAATCTCTAAAATTCATTATTAATTAATCAGTCAATTATCTCTTAACATATTAGGACAACAGTCAACAATTTACAGCAGAGGTGTGCTTCTATCTACAAAGCTTGATGGCAAAAGATTATTCCCAGGGGTGGGAAAATCAGGGCATATTCATATAAAACGTGAGGAGATATGCTGATTTACGGAATTGCATTCGCATGAAAAAAAATATAAATGTACTTGTTTTTCTGAATCAATGACATAATTATGTCATAATTATGAAAAACAAAATCTGTTTTTCAAAATAATGGTTTTCTGATCAAATAAAAAATGGTTGTCTGAATTCATGTGATAATTATCTCAATTATGAGAAAAAAATTATTATTGAAAAATGTTATTCTTTATTCTGAATTTATGAGATAATTAACACAATTATGAGAATTTTTTTTTTAATTAAAAAATTCAAATTTTGAGATAATTGTCCTCACAAATTCAGAAAAACAGAACCGATATAAAAATTTTTTCAGAAAACCGTTTTCTCAGAAATTCAGAAAAACAGCAGACTTTTTTATAATTATTTTTTCCCCATAATTAGGACATAATTATGTTATTGAGTCAGAAAAACAAGTTAATTTTTTTTTATGTGAATGCAATACATTTCAATACTGATGTAGCAGTTTGCTGGGAAAAAAATTCAGTTTGAGTTGAAGGTTGAAATTTGTATTTATTTGAAAAGGTCTGACATCGTCCTACAGTCCAAAAGCATGTGTGTTATTGCTTTGTGTTTGTCCTGTGATGGATTATTGATGTCCAAAAACGGCTGTGACTTTAACTCAATTTGGATACAGGGTAGATGGAACAGACAGAATCAGAAAAATGTGATTCTTGATGGCTTCAAACTTGACAAACTGTTTTTAAAAACTGGTTTCTTTCAGTTGAGGTTGTTGGCCAAAGTGAAGCCCTACTACCTCTTTACACAATAACTTTGAGAGACTCATGCGTGCCTTTATCACACTGAGACTGCACCACTGCAACTCCCTCCACATCGGCCTTGACCAGACGTTTCTCCGGCGGCTCCAGCTCGTTCAGAATGTCGCTGCCCAACTTTTAACAGGAACAAAGAAACGAGAACACATCACCCCAGTTTTAGCTTCACTCCACTGGCTTCCGGTCTCTTTTAGATTTGTTTGTAAGATTATATTACTGGTTGTTAAAGCTTTAAACGGGCTGGCACCTTCTTACTTATCGGATCTTCAACACGTGGACACTCCTGCTTTTTCATTGAGGTCAGTAAACCAGATGGTCCTTGATGTGCCACGATCCAGACTGAAAACCAGAGGTGACCGAGCCTTCTCCAGGGCTGCATCCCATCTGTAGAATCATCTGCCTCTCCACATTAGGACCACTCAGACTCTTGAGTCCTTCAAGTATCGACTTAAGACACACATGTATTCGCTGGTTTTTAACAATAACTGAGCACTGTGATATTGTGGCATTGTTTCCACCCTGTTTTTAAGCCACTGTTTACTGTAATTTTCTTTCTTACTCACCGTTACCCTGTTTTTTACTCATCAGTGCTCTGGATTTGATGATTTCTTATTCACTGTTTGTTTTATTATTACTTTTTAAAAACTGTAAAGCACCTTGGTCAACCTCGGCTGTTGTTTTTAAATGTGCTATATAAATAAAGTTGGACTGGATAAAAATAGCTTCAGAGTTTAGTTGACAGTTTTCAGAGTATGGTTAATGTGAAGAATTTGTTCTTTATCAATATTGTCATGGTATACCTGCCCAGAACCTGTGTAACCACAATACACAAATAAACCACCATGATCTGTATAGATAAAGCAAGGGCAAATAAGATGGATGGATGGACGAATGGATGGATGGACAGATTAACTATGGACAGCCATTGGAAGACTGACATACAGCAGCTTTTTCACCTTGAAGAGCCAACGTTTATCAGCAATTTTCACATTAGGATGTCTGATATGCTGAGGGCATGTAAATCCATCTAAAATATGAGATCTTGGCTTAAATCATGATTTTTATTCAAAAAACGGTCTCGGTTTTAGAGCCACAAACAACTTCTTTAAAGATCCCACATTATGCAGTTTTTCAACAATTTCACATTGGTGTCAGAGGTTAAACAACATTGTATTGAAAATGAATTTCCCCAAATCCAACCCTGGTCCTGAATTGCCGCCAGCCTAAAAGTCCTTCTAGTGAGCTGTACTGAGAACAGGCTGTTTCTGTGTCTGGACCTTTGAATGCTAAAGAGCTGTGTCTGTCCACCCCCTACTCCATGTCGGTATTCCGATTGCATGTGTGAGGAGAAAAAATCACTCCGTTGTTCATCCCCCTCTTACACTGAAACACCAGGTTTCAGACATCAAACATTTGCAGCTATTCTGAGGTAAGAAATCCCATTATACCTTGTCTGGTTTTACTTGTTAATGAATAATTTTGCCATAGTCATTCTTACACAGGATTAGTTGCCAGATTGAGACATCAGGCTCTATGTTTATAACATGAAAGAGCAATAAAAGAGGTTTCTGTGAGAGACCAGAGGAGGAGGATGGGGGAAATTCCCCTTTACATACATCTTATGTGGTTTAATTTTAATTTGGCAGTGTGGCAGTTG
Source organism: Parablennius parvicornis (assembly GCA_900302745.1). Taxonomy (NCBI): domain Eukaryota; kingdom Metazoa; phylum Chordata; class Actinopteri; order Blenniiformes; family Blenniidae; genus Parablennius; species Parablennius parvicornis. Next base: position 6,061 of record OMNM01063748.1, on the reverse strand, counting down.
CACTGCAGGAGGCCAGTGTCTGCATAAACCTGTTATTCAGTTTCTCAGGCGAGTCTGCGACTACACCTACAGCAGTGCTGTGCCGCCAACTGATTTTGGAGTTTGCTCATTTCACTCCCCATTTAGGCTGATTTCCCACATTAAGCATAAACTATGACTCAAATCCATTCTCAGTGGAAATCGTTTCTTGAATTAAAACGCCAGAGACAAGGTGAAATGAAGCCTTGCCTGCTTAATTCTTTACACCCTGTTACAAAAAGAATTCAGCTACAACTTCTGCTCCACGCTGACAAAGAGTCAGTGCAGAAAGAAAAAAACAAAAAAACACTTCTTCACTGGTTGAATCAAACGGTTTTTAAGTGCCAGCAAAGTGCCAGTCAAGGGCAAACAGTCAATAACCAGAGCCGCCCCTTTAAATGTCAGTTGTCTAGGAAACAGGTGCAAAAATGGAGGATTTGGACGGTGGCTGAGCAACCCAGGAGCCACCGTTTAGCAACGCCCAAGAACAAGAGCTCTGCCAGGCGAATGTCACCCTGCAGAGTCACACTGCTCTACTGGAGCACTGGAGGCTGAGATTCAGGCCGACAGGGGAGGTGAAGAGCATGAAAAACAACACAGACCACCTGATGGCATAATCCCCATCTTCAGTATAATTCATGAGAAATAAATGTGGATCTCACAAAATGCACCATTTGAAAAGAGCAGATGTCAAAAGTGATTTCTGAAGAGGGAATATTCATGTCATAAAATATGAGAGTGAATGGATAATCACAATTTATCTATGTGGATTCCTGATTGTAGAATCATCATGCATCTTTTGTGTATTTTCTTGTATAGTAAATAGTGTGCCAATTCCTTCATTAGGTTCAGATTTTATCACCAGAGATGAGGCACAACAACCACTGGAATAACAATAAAGATTTCAGGCCTCTCGCTGAAAATATTGCTACTCTTGTTACTCTAAGAATTTGTTCACTTGTCTCTGAACAGAAACACTATTCACTACTGCCCCCTGCTGTGAACATGAATACTGCCCCTGGACCAGAACACTGGGAACACAGGACAGAAAACTAAAATACCCAAACAATAATGTACAGTTACTCGCTTATGAGCTGAAATCAAAAAGTTCATAATTTTATAATATTAGGGAAACTTCTTTGAAAGTGACCAGACAGAGTGAAAGATCATTTGAATAGCGTATCTTAAGATATACCACAGTCAAAGGTCAATATTCAGAAGTAGCTGAATACATATATGTCATTAAAAACTATTGTCTCTCTTTGATTTAAAGGAATCCTGATTTCGTTGCACTGTTTGTTTGAAAATGTCTTCCAAACATCAGTCTGCACTGAATAAAGGGAGAATTTCTGTTTGGAAATCGGCTCTCGGCTTGTTTCCATGCAAACTGGGAGGTGGTTCAATTTTGGCCTCAAATGATGTGATATAAATACAGGCCTGGAGAACGCAGGTGGGTGATCCTGTTTCACCTCCTGATGACTGTGTTCACAATTATATGTTGGATGCAATAAATAACACGGTAGCTGCTGCTGGATGTTTTAGCAGAACGCCGCACCAGCAACAGTGTCAGGCGATTGAGTGATCGTCAGATTGGGGTGTTAAACAGTACACATCCTTAAGCAACACACATTATCATACTTTACTCTAAAATAGTAGAGTGGTGTATCTTCTTATAGCTTCATGATGTCTTGCTAACATGGTTTCTGGTCTGTACACTGCAGACGGATGGATGGATGACAGATGCAGTCCTGACATTAGTCAGATTCATGGCAAGAAATGTGAACCATCCAAATCCAAAGACTCCTGCCAGCAACGCTGTCTTGGAGTGTATGCAGCCTAGTTGTGAACAGACATAATGATGATTTGTGATAACAAAAGCAAATGTTGTGAATACAAAATAATAATAGCAGCTAAAGTACGTTTGGTGATTAATGTGGCTGGTGTTGGAGTTTGGAGCTTATATGAATGGTTTATATATTCTTATAGACAGTTTTCCTGTTTAAATTGTGCACTATATGGTTACTGCATGATTTCCTTTGGTTTAATCTAAAACCAACTAAGTGGTTCTATCATTCATTCATCAAATACATTATGCAGGATAGGAGAGAAGTTCTTCAAAATCAGGTATTCTAGTGATCATAACATGATTTGAGCCATGTGATACAAAAGCTATAGGATTTGATTTTGTGGACTGGTTTACAACAAAGGGCCTGTTACACCAGCAAGGTCGTAATCTGAACCAGTGTATAGATGGTAAGACATAGTATGGATTTTCTTTTTAAGGATTAGCAACAATAATGAGGATCTGAAGATTCCAAACTACACCTCCCTCTGTCACGATAACGTAGCTTCATAAACTTTGATTAGAGTGGACAGGGATTCATGGATTATCAATTTAGAAGACAGATTCATTCATGCTTTACACAGACTTTAAACAATCATTAGACTCTTTACAAAGCAACCTGCAAACATAATGGATGTCATTGTCAGTAAACAAAAGGAGGAACGAATGCTCCTTCTCAAATGATTTAGTACGATGTCATTAATTGAATAGTCCAGTAAAGAAACAGGCCGAGGCTGCTTTGGTACCTCGGCTGTTATCACTGGCAGGTTTATACAGGAAGCCTTGTGTCACACACACAATGACACAACAGATGATTCTTCACTAAATCAGCAGTTTCCCACAACCTCTCAGCCTCAAGTCAGCTCACTGGGAAACTTGGCAACTTTCCCCCGACAGGATCCCAGGATATGCAGCAGAGTCGAGTCATTGAGAAGGAAACATAACAAACACTTAAGTCTTGTTATGATTTCATGTTGAATGTGTGTATGTGGTTGGGCTTCACCTGAGTGCGAGACAAATTTCCCCTCCGAAACAATAAGTTGAAGTTAGAAGTAGGTCACAGTGATAACGGAGCGTGCATATGATATGAATTAATTATATTTACAATGCTTGCTGAGTAAACTTTACTCTTCTTTACACTTTGCAGTTATTATCAGTGTGACAAAGAAGCTACTTAAGATGGAAGAAAGCATCCCTGCAGCTTCCTTTTTTCTTTTTTTTTTTAAATGAAGCATGGTTTATGTAATGTAGATCTCCATTTGTCTATCCAAGCTGACATCAAGGACGTCCCCTGATCTCCGTGGTTAAAGCAAGGAGCTGGCATTGTCACTTTCATAACTCATGACCCGCAGTGACAGATACACATGTCAGCACTTCTACAAACAGATCTGCATTTAATAATGTCAACGACAT
>OMNM01063747.1:0-23519 GCA_900302745.1 Parablennius parvicornis | reverse complement strand
TGTAGGTATATTTGAAACCAATTAGCATGCAAATTCAGCCTTTTGTACAAATAGGGCTTTTTAAATAAGCTCCAGTTTGTAATGTTTCTTAAGAGTTTGCATGGTTTTCTGTGAAGATGCAGTTTGACTGGCAAACAGATTTAATAATGTGTCGATCAGACAGAGAACTCGAATGAAGTTTCGAGGAGATAGTACACAATCTTTGTCGTCACGCCACGCTGCTGTTCGGATGGAGGGTCCGATAGCTTTGGCTGTTAGGTTTTGACTTCTAACCCAGCTAATGGCAGCTGTTCATCATTCGGAGAATGTCCCGGGTTACATCACCCTCCATCTCCCTAGCCTGCCTCTGCACTGACCTGCGACCTGTCTAAAACACACTGACTCCTCCAGGATACAAATTCTGTTGCGTCATCCCACTCAGATAGTGTAGGAGGGTGTTTGTGGGAGTGAGATGAAGACGGTGAGACAGGGGTAATTTGTCGGGGCAAGAACATGTCACCGAGAATCATTCCAAAGAAACTAATTCTACGCTTTCCCCCTCAAATAAAAATATGACTTGCTAAAGAGACCATTTGTGAAGTTTTAAAAGGTCAGGAAAAGTTTGTACAGCTGTGATGCCTCACCCATACATAAAATCATTTTTATTCCTTTGTTTTAAATAACCAGTGCTGCTTTTTGAGGCATAAACAGCAGCCTCTCTGACATCGAAATGGTGATTATCATTCACATGCAGCATTTGGAAATAAGACAATTGAATCACAGCCTCCTAAATCAGGTTAATTTGCAGGGTGGAGTCTCCTGCTGATGATAAACTGCGTGATCTGATGAATCTACATGCTGCCAGGATGCAGATTGTGTCTGGATCTCATGCTCTCCTTTTACTTCCCTGTCATTTATCTGGTTAATGAGGTGACTTTGATGAGCCAGTGGGTATTGATCTTAAGATTCTTTTTTTTTTTTTTTATGTATGCTCTCTTTAAGAACTTAAGGATATATTTATTTTTGTACTCTAGACTCATATTAATGCTCTTGGACACGGAAGCTTTCTTGTTGTGGATGGAATTGAACCTCCCACCTTACAATGGTTGGCGTTGCCACTGAAAATGCAACTTCATGAAAACAACTCCCAAGGTGGAACCCGTGTAGATCACGAGAGGCACCACAATTGTGGGTTCATTACAGAAACAACCAACGGTACCAACGCGTAACCCAACATGCTCACTAAATCATTTTCCTGCAGTTGTCGCGTAAACACACATCATTTTCAAAATGTTGCTATGTATACGTGAAACTTTTCTGAAATGAAAACACAAAAATGATGTGTTTTCAATTTATACATTGTCATGTAAATGAGGAGCGCAATCCTGCATAAAGTCTGCTAATTAGCCTGTTCATATAAAAAGATTGATAATTTTTTAATTTAGTTTTGTAGGGATGCACCGAGTGATGCTCTATCAACTGGATGTTAGCGCTTCTCGAAAGAAACTGATTTATAGACTTGTAACAAGAAGAAAAATTAAATAATTGATAAATATGATAGTCTTAAGAAATATGTATCGGGAAAACTGAATAGAATATAAAAATTTTGAAAACAATAAATGACAATATACAGTCCATCACAAAATGTAGAATCAAATAAAATCAATTAAAAAGATTGTGACAAAAACCCTGTGGGAGAAGTCTCCTTTTTAAATAATTGTTTATTACTCAAATGAGTGGAAACAACAAATTGACTGAAAACCGTTCATAATCTTATTATTCTGTAGAGGAGCAGCTGAAAAGCGTCTTTTTTCCCTTTTGTCAGTTTTAATGGTGTCCGATGATTTTGGTAAAATTCCTTTCCCCATTGGTTGGTCCTGTCCACCAGGGCTTCACTCCCAAGTATTTCAGAAACACACCACAAAACAACACCATATTTGGTCCTGGCAAAACATCAAACCTACGCCAACATTTCCCAAAAAGAAACATCAACATTTCCTGTAAGGAGACACCGCCATTTCCCATAAAGAGACTTCAACATTTCCCATAAGGCCAGTTCACTGGCAGCCGACACACAGAAACCTGATGAAAGTTGAATTCACTAGTCGTACTTAGCACACAAACACACACACACACACACAAACACACACACACACACACACACACAACAAACACCAAGGGGGGGTTACATCGCTTTATATGAATGATGCAACACTAATCTTTAAAACTGACACGTGAATATTAGTTAAATTATATCAGACTATAGAAAAAACATGAATATAGTTCATTGTGCATCCAGTCAGCAAGTTTGTTGGTGTGAGGTTTGAAGACAGTTTGAGTTTTGAGTTTTGTGTTCCATCAAAAGCTGAAGTATCGAAGCTCAGAGAATTTGGTGTTTTGGCCGTGAGACTGTTTTATGCAATTTAAGGATTACAATTGCTGCCTCTTCTGTTTGAGTTATTGCAGGATTTGTCCATGAATTTTCACAACATTGTGGTGAAAGTTGTTGGGGGGTTTTTTTTATTGTTTTTGAATTAAATGTATTGTTGAAAACTTATTCACCTATTTAGCATTGTTTTTCAGTTTGACCTTATGTGACGTCTCAACTGAAAAAGCATTTTTGTTTCTGAAAATGTTTCACGTTTAAACAGCAATGTTTTGAAAACAATATCCGTTTTGACGGAAACAACAAAAACGCTGAAGCGGCATATTTAGTATGCCAGAGGCCTGTACTACGAACTGTGATAAACATATTCAGGATCTCTCTGTTTTCTGGGTCGACCTATCCAGACACTCGCGGTCCAGATAAGCGTTACTACGAAGCAGTTTATCAACTTGCTGGTTCCACCCAGACCGACGTGTGCGAAATGAAAGTGGTGGAGTTTGCAGCGTCTGACCAATCACACACACGGAGAAACTCAACAGCACAGATTAGAGATTACTAACTGATCAAATATTCTCTGAGAATATAAAGAATTAAAACACGTCCACCAGCTAAAACAACACTGCTGTTGCAGCCAAAGCCTGAACATTCCTGACTTGTCAATGTGTGACTTCATAAGATTATACCATATTAATTCATCGGCAATATAAACGGACAGCGCAGCACTGTGATCACTCGGTTTCACTTTATTAGAGCTGAAATGTGTCGGGCAGAGTTTCTTCCCTGCTCTTCTTTTAGTTTATAGTTTCCATCCAGTTGTTCTGAGGCTGAACAGAGGCGTCGTAGTATTGGCCTCATTTCATGAATGGGTGCCATTGTTTGTTTTAGTAATGAAATCACTCACAAGAGAACAATACCCTATGAACATCAACAATGGTGAGCACACAGACGCAGACATTCATACGGACAGACGACCATGTTGGATTGTTGTTACAGTGACTGTTGACTATAAGCCTACCAAGTCCCAGGAGAACATGGACTGGCAGTCATGACACTTTGAAGGCAAACATTGCTGTTATTGTCCATCTACTGAGCATATGCAGGAGAACTATTTACTATGGCCGTGGTGCGCTGTCAACATGGAGATGGAGCCTCAGCGTTTTCAAAAAGTTCCGTAAACAGACACCCAAAATGCTACAAAAGTTATATGTTTTCAAATGAAAATGTTTTCGCGTAAAGGAGATCTTAATCAACCTTTTCCCATCCGTAGATTTTTCTTATAAAACAACAAATCAGTGTTAGTGCCAAATGCAGATGCAGTATAACATGTGATCTTAAATGGGACTCAAATATTAGATTTTGGATTTGTTCTGAAACTCTTTGCACCATTATGAACATCCAGCATTACAGCCGTCTGTTTACAGTAGTTTATCTCTAAAAAACACCCTGAGAGTTCATTTTGCTTTAGTTGCTGTAGACTCACTGTGTGTGAGAATTAACATCTAGAAAAGGTCCATAATACCTTGCTTCTGGCAGTAAATGTTCTCTGATAGTATAAACTGCCACTTCTCTTTTACAAGAAAACAACCGAAGTGGATGGGTTGAGCTCTGCAGTACAGAGCAGTGTAAACTGTCAAGGCGAGAGCTGCTATTTTAATTCATTTCATTTGCATCAGGAATTAATTATCGGAGCTGTTTGTGTGCATGTTGTCATCACAGTTACGGGGATGTAAATCTGTTTACACACTCGTCATGTCATCTTTTATGTGAGGAGTGAAGTTAAGGTTGGAAAAGTAGCCCTGATGTAGTGACGACCAAGACTTCGTCAGTGCTAATGAGTGGCGGTGATCGGTGTCTGTGGACAGCTGTGAGCGAGTTAAAGGTTAAGTCTTTATGGCCTAGGTTTTCATGTGTGTATTAATGATTCATCCTTGTGATTCTCCTTTAACGCCACTCTTGTCACAGGTGATTATTGCAATTCAATGTAAACCAGGGTTGTCAAACATAAGGCTCGTGGGCCAAAACCTGCCCGTAAGAGGCTCCAATCCAGCCAAACCAACAAGCAAATGGTACAAATTTCAAAGAAAATGTTGATTTTTATACACATTTTTATGAGTAGTGGACACAACACTGAGACATCATGCTACCTGAAAGCTTGCTACCTCATTGCTATCAAACTCTATCAAAGTTTTTTGGACATTTCACTATATTTTGCAGGGGGTTTAATTAAAATTGGCTTTATTTTGAGATTTATGTCATTTTTGGTAGTAAACATTTGATTTTGTGAAAATAAAAATGTACCTCAATTATATAGCGCTTTCTGTGTGAACAGTATCAAAGTGCTTTACACTGATAGTCAGATTCACACAGCAATGGAATCTCCTGCCATGCACGGAGCTGTTAATCCATTGAGAGCGATTTGGAGTTCAGTGTGTTGCTCAAGCACACTTTGGCATGTGGACAGGTGGAAATGGGACTCAAACCTGCAACATTCTGATTGCGAGACGACTGCTCCACCAACCGAGCCGTGCCGCCCAAAGTTTTGACAATCTCATCATGTATACTCTGTGCCACAACAAAGAAAAACTCTAAGGTTTAAATTTAAAGCTTATTATGGTACTATTTCACCGGTCCTGCCCACTCAAGACGAAATCGGGCTGTGAAATCAAATGTGTTTGGCACCTCGGATGTAAACTAAGTGAAAGTGATGAAAACATAACTCTCTGTGTGTGTATGTGAACTCGTGCTGGAAATTGTTTTTTGATTCATCATACTACTCAAGTTCATTTTAACCTCTTTTGACCGATCACAAGCACATAGTCGAAACCATAGTTTACTGTTTCACTGCCGAATCATGCTCAAAGGAATGATGGGTCACTCCTGTACTTTAATGAGCTACATATGAGCTACATAAAATGATCATAATCAACTCTCATCTGCTCTAATCTACTTTCTTCACACTGATGCCTTTCACAGTGTCCATGATAACTTATCTTTGTTATTCGTCCTGAACACAATGGTGCACATAGCAGCTCTTTTCACTTCAGTTGTCTGGATGTTTCCCAGTTTCCCACGACAGCAGAGGTTTTCATCTGCTTCTTTAATAACGTTACCAAGAGGAACTCCACGAAAACGGTGGCAATTTTTCTTGAGTTCTCTGTGATTTCCCTGGCTCATTGCAGAAAATAGGCCAAATTGACGTTTTTTTCTATAACCACGGGACACAAATGCAACCCATTTCGGCTGGATTGATAGAAATGCTGCACAAACACTTCTTCTGTACCTTTAGAATAGTTAACTGAAATAACTAAACATGCCTGCTGTAATGTATGACTCAAATCATTGGAAAACATTTTCAGTGTGTGGGTTTCTGGAGGGTGAAATTATTCCCCATCACAACACAGGAGGAGCTCAGTGTTGAAGTTGGCTAATGGAACGCAATTCTTGTTAATGTTACTTAATGATGCAATTAGTAATAATTCTGGAGAAATAAAAAGAAACGTCTGCCTTTGAATCATGGTGGATTTCCTCCACTTGTTCATGAAAATAAGAGAACAGAGACTCGTTATTGAAGTTAGGACGATTTGAGTCATTTGAAGTTACATCAGTTAGGGAGGAAGATTCTCTATAATCTGGATTTAAGTGCTTCATGAAGGAAACTCATTTATGGACGTATGACAAGAAGAAGCAGCAGCAACTAACGAGCTAAGACATACAAAAATCATGCAGTGCAAGTAAGCTAGGAAATAATGTTAATTCTGCATGAAAACAGAGAAATGTTGATGTTACTTACTAATGAACTTCTTTTCTGCAGGACTGAGTTAACACTTGCATACTTCATGTCTTCACAATCTGGTGCCGATCCTGACTGAAGGTTCACTCATAGAGCAGGGGGGATGTATTTCATCTCTTTTGTTACTCATTTTGGCAACATGATACAAACATACAAACATGACAGCTGATGTGTCGACTGAATTACCATTAGTCTAAAAAATGTCTCTTGCCAATTGAAATTTAAAAATCTGTTAATTTAAGCTCATAAAATTTGTCTAGACTTCACTAACTGTAACTGGGTCACTGGTTCTTTTAAAATTATACTCAGTTACTATGTTTTATATTATTACATGTTGTTTCTTTGGAAATTCATCAACGTTTTGTGGCTTGATTTAGGGTTTTTAGGTTATCTTCAGGATAACAGTCATCGGGGATATTTACATGAACAGATGGAACCAACCCTGTGCGTGTGTGTGTGTGTGTGTGTGTCTGTGTGTGTGTGGGTGTGTGTGTTTTCCAGCTACAGAGTGATTATTTCTCTCTGCGCTTGCGTCAGAATTATATCACCACTACAAGCTGAGAAGAGCATTTATTAGATTTATATTTATGGTAACAATGATGGTGGTCGCTGACAGTAACAGTTCATCTGGTGAATACAGAGAACCGGGTTTAAATCAGTTTTTCATTAGTGGATTTAGACCATTTCACGACTGTTCGGTGTGACACACTCATACTCGTATAATGCTCATAATGTTCCTGGAGCATAGGGTTGAATTGACTTCCTCGTCTCTATATCACCGGCCGCACACAAATAAGTAACAGCGTATATACTCCAGGTTATGTATGCGTGTAATTGGCTGTGTAATGTCTACATTTAACAGAACCCATTGATTCTAAAGAGTCAGAGACACTTCCAATGCCAGTATTTCTCAAACAATGTGCCTAAGAGGCCGACAGTGTGATTGATGGCCACAGTGTCGATCGAGCAGAACGTATCTGAAGGGGTAATGCATCTGAAACATACAGAATCTCTCCATCTAAATAAATACTATAGCCGGTGCATAGAAATGAGAAGAAAGGAACTGGGGGCAGCGGTAATTTGTCACGAATCACTGACCGCACGCAAGCGCACGCATCAAGTGAAAAGGCCTGGATTTCCCTCTTAATTAGTTGACTCTGCTGATAGCACTGCAGTGGAATCCCACTCTTTGTGAACCCAGATAAGCAATGGGCCAATAACTTTAACGGAAAGACTTTTCAGTGATTTAAGATTGTGCTGACGCCGTGAAAGCCGACCAAAAGAACCAAAGCTATGCAGAGTAATTACACTGAATCACCAAATCACTGAGTCTGGAAAGGCTACTTTTTAATGTGGTGGGCAGTAATGATTCGGGGCGCTGAACTCTAACTACCTCACGGCTCCGGTAAAGCTCCCCAGACGCCAACCTGCCAAGCACACATCTATTTCCAAGCCTCGTTCTTTTTGACACTTCTTTCAGTTTCCAGCCGGTGATGGATCTGTCCATCGGAGAAACAACGGGCTCTCCTGCGCTGTGAGGGATCAGCCTGTCAGCGGGGTTGCTCTCATTGTTTGTTTGTTTGTGTGCGTGTGCGTGTGCGTGTGTGTGTGTGTGTGTGTGTGTGTGTGTATGTGTGTGTGTATGTGTTCCACGGTACTGCTCAAAGAACTCGGATGGGGTTGAGAGGAGGTGTTGTGTGAACCAGGGTTTTCCTCTCTAATGCAGCCGAGGTTCACCTCCACAAGCTCGGTGCAGAGTTCACGCTGGTCACAGAGCTCACATGAAAACAGATGAGGGATAGTCGAGAGTCCGGACTGAAATAACAACGTGCGAGCAGCATGAGCGGAGAGGAACAAATCACCTGGGCCCTGATTCGCATTAAAGCAGAAAAAATTCATCCAAATGCTTTGTGCTTTTGGTTGGTCTGAGAATAAACCATTAGTGGTATTACTGGCAATACTTTCCATATTTCATATTCTGTCATACATTCAGACAAACAATACAAACTGGAAAAGTCAAACAAAACGAAAAGGTTCCTAACGTTTCACTCACAAAGAAACCAAAAAAAAGTCTCACAGAACTGAAGAGATTCGACTGCTGTAGTGTTTTCTGTCTTTACCATCTTGTACAAACTGCTGAAGATTAGTAGTGAATTACAATTAGAAGTAACTTCCTTTTAAAGGATTGAAACTAACTACTTAATGGAAAAAAAATACTTTTTGCTTCATTTGTTATTGTTTATTCAATGCACTCAGATCCCTTTAACGTTACAACATTTCAAGTGAAAACATTGATTTTGTTTAAGAAAAGTTTTGTGTTTATACATGACAACGTTTTGTCTGTTTACACAGAAACTGCAGAACATTGAAAATGAGGTAGTTTCCATTTTGCCCCACTAATAGGTGCTGTTTTTATGTAATAGAACCACTATGTATGACAGTACACTGTAAACAATGAAGCTTGTTTTGGTCCACTCAGTAGCTGTAGTGTCTTCACATGTGATCCAGACGATGGTTCAGGGAACGTATGCTTTATTAATTAAGTGCTGTCGAAATCAAGAGTGAAGAGCACACACTGCATTCATTGATATTAATAAATCCTTCTTGTTATCAGGCAGAATGATTTACTATGGCCATGGTGTGCACGTGCAGTAGCAGCATTTCAAAAAAGTTGAGTTCTCCCCCGGTTTCCATTGAGACATATTCGGAGCATTTTCAAAAAGATGCGTTTTCAGTGGCTCCGAGAAACATTGTCACTTAAAAGGATCCCCAAATCACAATTTAAGTTTTCCATTTTCACTTGAAAATGTACTGGTGAAAGAAACTACGTGAAATAGTGGAGAATTAAGACAAATAAATCTGTAATATCAAGAAGAAAAAAAAAAAAAACTTCATTTGAGAGATGATCTGTCATACAACGATGGGAAATATACGAGCAACAGAAGAGATTTCAGAAATATTGTGAGACTTAAGAAAGGCTACAAAAGAGAAAATATCTTATCATAAAGTCCACAGTTAAAAGTTGTGGCGGTCAGGCTGAGAAAATACTTCAGTAATGGATTTTCAGCTCCTTTCTAACATGTTAAAGAAGTCATATTGTGCAAAATTCACTTTCTAATAGTTTTTTTTAACAATAATAATTGTCCCCATAGCTGGAATGATGCTACAGAAGTGAAGAAAATCTGTCATCTCTCTCCCTGGCTTGTTTCAGTTTTTTAAAAAGTGTGTTGCTCCAACAAGCCAATCAGAAATCAAACCTTATAAAGTGTCGTTGTAGGTTTAGCCAATCACAATCAAGATAGGCCCTCCTTTTGACTCCTCCCACAATCAAGCAGCTCTGCTCTGGCACATGGCACCACGAGAGGAAGTACTTCCTCCTCTTCCCAAGATGGACATGTGTGGGCGGGGCAAGTCCAGCTCACACAGACATAGCAGACTATGATCCAATATTCAAACGGAGCAAAATCAAATAAACTTTGAATACATTTTTGGACCAACAAGATCATAAGAACGTGTTGAAACACTGAATAATATGATCTCTTTAAAACCAGGCAGGTTCATCAACAATATAATCATAGTAAATTAAATTGTACATTATATGTTAATTAAATTCCTCCCAGTATTTTGAGTGATTTGTAACACACCCAATATTCCACCTTCATGAAGACAAGCATTTTAAGTTAATTTTACTTTCTGGAAGTTTTGGAAGTCTGTCAGCCTCCTTAAGCTGCTGCAACATCTGAAATAGGACGAATAAAGGACTATAATATATAATCTAATCTAATCTAATCTAAATTCTTGCTCGTCCTGCCAGTGGATCACATGTTTCTATGCACACAATCCTGCTTTTAAAGATTTTGTAGAGCAGGTATTCACTATAGAAACTATTAACTATTTAGTACATTTGCAGTAAATTAGCTGGTTGTTTATGAAAATAAATCTCAGAGCTAAAGTGTAAATAAGTCCTCAGAAGTTTTTGTTGCTTTAATCAGCCTAATTAATTGAAAGAATGCGTGTTTCTTATCTCGGCTCCTCGGCTGCTCCCTTCTGGGGTCGTCACAGCGGATCGTGTGTTCCTGTTTAATTACGTCTCCCGCCTCCTCCGCTGTTACACCAGCCATCTCCCATTCCTCCTCCACTGCCTCCATGAATCTCCTCCTCTTCTCCTCCTGCCTGGCAGCTTCATCTCCAACACCCTTTGTTCAAGATATCCACTATCTCTCCAGTCACCATCTGCAGCTTTAAAGATTGCTTTAAGATTCTCTGAAAATGAGCATCAGCTCAGTGATTTGAGGAAACCACTGCATTTATACTATTTAACAAGATGAGCTTAAAGCATGTGCACAAAATCTGTATCAAATCTGAAGCATCGGTAACAGCAAATCAAATTCATCTCTTGTGCGACGATTTGTCTGTTTCATTAGCTGTGCAAGTGTTACAGTGAAGGTGATTTATCTCCCATATGAAGCTGCTTCAAGAGACACATCCAACACTTTGATTATGTTTCAATTCAATTAAACTTCATTTATACAGTGCAGAATACCTCAAAGCCATTTCAGGGGATTTTTACAGAGAAAATACAGCAAATCCACATGAGCAAGCAAAAACAACTGTGGGAGGGAAAACAAATCCCATTTTCCAAAGAACAAGACATGACGTGAAGGATTGACATGGAGGATTACGGAACTATGTGATTTCTCTGGAGTATTCAAAACATTTAATCCCCAGACTTTTTCAACCTCACCTTTAAAAACAAAGCTTATTGAAGCTAAATGATGATGGTCTGCTACAAACATTCTGTTTGCTTCAAGCAAACAAACTTACATAAAATTGTATCTTTCAATTTAAATCTTTGAGTTGATCTAACCTAAAATTCTAGTTTCACTCAGCTTTATGTTCTGCTTACTTACAATTTCATGTTGTGTGAGGTTGAAACTCGTGCTTCTGTTAACTAAGAGTTATGGTAACTAACCACTGTATCCTGAATTTACTTAATTAACTTTATTCTGTAAACCTGCTGTAACGTGTAAGAAAGACCTGACATTACCTTACTGACATGCACCTTCAATAACTTCCTGCAGCAGCGAGGGAACTCGTCCGGGAAAAAACCTTCACCCTAACAAATAATCAGTCTGAAAGTTGGTTTTCTTATATTTCACAACTACAAATAAATATGAAAAGCCTCAACAACTTCAAATACTGAGTTAGGCATTTAGACCAGGTCAGTGTATAAAATCACGCCATAACTAAAAGTTATAATCAAAGTGTGAATCTTTATGTAACAATCCAGATATGATTTTTCACAGCCTATTTTTATTTTATCTGATGTTTGTATTTAAACTCTGCTGCACTGCTAACTAAAATAAATGTTTAAGCAAACCACAAATTACATATTAAACAAATGTATTAAAGTTAAATAAAAATCAATTAAATGTATCGCACCATTTGTTACATTATTTTTGCTTTTAACATGTATTTTTCTAACATATATTGTTGCTTCTCTGTGCAGAAATAGTTTGCAGCACCTGCAGAGAAAAATGTAAAATGCATATTTATAGTGTGTACTTTCCTCTATTCTTGCAGCCAGTGCTTCACCAGGCAACAGTATTATAGACTTGTGTTTTTCTTTCTGCCTTTTCTTCTGCTTAGTCTTTCCTTAACATGAAATCACGGAGATTTCAAAATTCCACTCCAAAGAAACAAGAAAAAGCTTCTGACTGATGAGGAACAGGACTGCTAATACATTTTTCATACAAATATGCCAACGGGGGAGTGTGACCTGGCCTGCTTACAAAATTATATATAACTCAAAGTCAGAGCAGCTTTTTGCGATAAAGGGAAGAAAAGAAACAATGTAGTAAGCTTGTTTCAAGGCCACACCTTGGAGTAATAAAACCCAGATTAGCATTCAACAGTGTTTTTCTTCAAATGATGGATTGTGGATATGAAACATGACAGCTGGAAGCAGTGTGCCGCTGAAGCCAAAGCTCCGTACATTTCTCTGAATATCTGGAGGGTTTGGAAAGCTCAGCAGGAGCGAGTGGTTTTAAAAAAAAAAAAACATGTTATTTCACAAAAATACATTGAAGAAATAAAACCTGTGCATTTTCAGCTCCTTCTGTTGTGTGTCAGCTGAAGCCAAATCCTAAACTTGTGGAATGAGTAATGCACAGCTTGGAGGAAAGAGGCTCCCTATCAATAAAACTGTAGCATTTATTTACTGAAAGTCTTCAGTGGAACAACTAAAGATTTCAGTAAATAAAACTGTAGTATTTGTTTACTGAAAGTGTTTATTTCAACCAGCTTTTTGTTTACATCTCATAAACATGTTGATTCATGCAGTAAGGATGCTTTTTGTGACAGGTCGGTTTTGGGAACCTTTCATGAACCAATAGCAGTATTTTCTGTCACAAACAAACACACACACACACACACACACACACACACACACACACACACACACACACACACACACGCACGCACAGCTCACCTGGAAAAGATCGCATCTGTGTTTCCTTTCCTGGTGTGGATCCCAGTAGTGGATTCTACCATCTACATGGGACGGAGCCTGAGCGTTTTCAAAAAGTTCCACCTTGAAAGTCGTTTTCAGATAGTTGCATTTTCACTGTGATCGTGTAAACCATGGTTGGTGGTTGGTTTAGTGATTACCAGAAATAATCAACAGAAAGGTTGCAAAATAGTTTTTGCGATATCTATTATGCGGCAAAACTGTCTTTACTTCCACTATAAGTTGTTAAACACAGTCATTGGATCCGTCTGACAACTCAACAAGAGCTCAAGCAGTTTACAGAGGAGTCAAAGCCCTGACAGGAGGTCTTCTGTTACACAAATGAAAATAGTATCTTCAAAAAAGTGTTGTTTTTCAGACTTATTTTCATGCTGCATTTTATTACAGCACAGAATCTGTTTAATTTAGTTAATTTCTCTCTGTAAAGTCATCTGACTTTGTTGTTGCTATGTATTCATTAATGTCAGTCCTTTTGGCTACTCTGTTTTCACTCACATCATTGTCGATTGAATCGCTGTGCAAAAGGATAAAACTGGGATGATTAACTGACTATTTCCAAGATTTTGAATGATGGCATTATGCTTGTGCTCACATTGTTTGGTTTGATGTTATTTGTTCCGTGGTATAAAGGAGTGAATAGTTTGTTTGGAAATTCAAGAGATCTGCTTTTCACATGGTCTCCTTCACTCTTTTGCAGTGGCATTTGTAGACCCCCTGGGGGCCTTAGGCAAGAAGGGCTATGGGGCCCCTCGGCCCCAGAGTGATGATGCTGCTATCAGTTTTAGCATTTGTCAACAAATGCTTTATTCTGGGAGAAAACATCATTGGCTGCAAAAGACTAACTTATTGTGTGGCTATGAATGTATGTACACAGCCATTGGCAACAACACTTATGACATACTGTTTAAGCAAAGTTGGACTACTTCTTAAAATAAAGCTGTTAAAATTGGTGTAAAGTAATAATAAATATGTGCTTGAAGTTTGTCATACCACAGAAGTGTTTTGTTAACCACACTGTCAAATTTGAATGATTGATATTTACATATATACACACTTTATGAATGAAAGAATTCACTTTACACAAACTTAAATGTGCAGTTAACTTTTCTGATGCTTGATGGATGACTGGGAGTTTGGGACAAAGTGCCTGGGACTAACTGGGACTAACTTTTTTTATAATGTAACACTAACACACATAGCTTACACATTCTCACTTACCACTATCACGTTTTTTCTTTTGCGCCCTGACGGATATGTCCGCTGCTTTTTTTCGGTGTGTTTGACAAAAAGCACTGCGAGTCGATGCAGGGTATTAGTGGGACCCATTAAGGAGGTTGCTGACATGTCATTGTAGTGTGTCCTCTGGGTTTTAAGTTATGTCTGCCGCCTTTCGGGGCCCCCTACCAGCATCTAGCCCTTGACTACTCACAAAGGGCCCCGCATGGGGGATTTTCAATGCCTTGTCTTTGCAGCCTCTCAAAGCACTTACATTATTTTGTCATTGAAATTGACTGTCAGCTGTCCCTCTGGGGCTCCCTTCCGCTCTGGGCCCAAGGCAATTGCCTGTGTTGCCTACCCCGATGTGGCGCCTCTGCTCTTTTGTTGAGCTAAAGAAATCAGATGGTTCATGATACCTTCAGTAGTCATAATGTTTGTAAACCTGGGCAAAAGCTTCCATGTGTAAACACTAACTCAGAATCAGAGCCACTTGGTCGAATGCTGGTTTAAGCAGCTGTAATATTATTTTATGCTGTTGTTATGCTGGTCTAATGCTGGTTTATTCTGGTTTGTACTGGTTTATTTTGGTCTAATGATATTTTATGTGGGTCTAATGAATCAGAATCTACTAAGTACCTGCAAATTCAAGCACAACTGAAAGCACAGATGAGATGTAGTATCTTAGTAAAACAGACACTCTTCATGATACCTGGAGATCAGAATAAGAAGACAAGAGGAATCCTCAAGGGATTTGCAAACCCCACCACGCTGCACTCCTTCCACTGGATGTCAAATCCATCATCAATCAACCACAGACTGTCAGGACAGAGGGGCTCACCTCACAGGCTGCTCCCATCATTACTGAGCTCCTCTCTTACCTCAGGTGAACCGATATCTGTCATGT
The DNA here is from genome assembly GCA_900302745.1 of Parablennius parvicornis. Classification (NCBI taxonomy): domain Eukaryota; kingdom Metazoa; phylum Chordata; class Actinopteri; order Blenniiformes; family Blenniidae; genus Parablennius; species Parablennius parvicornis. The sequence continues at coordinate 8,713 of OMNM01063747.1, read as the reverse complement.
TACAGGGAGGACGAACTGCAGAACGACTTGTAACAAGCTACTCTGACGAGCGCCTGCCATTTGTTGTCAATAAAATCAAGGAGCTTGATTTTGACTTCCAGAGACAGAAAAGCACACAACAGGCAGGGGAACAGGCGTAAAGATTTACCATTTTTACTTTCTGAGAATAAAACTCTCTAAAAGCCTCAAAGGGAAGGGATGTAACTTTTCCCCAGACAAACATCTACAAATAAACTGTCCTCTGGCATCCCACATCTTGTCTTGAGTGAAGTACAAACATTGTTTCCATCAAGGTTCAAGTTCTTTTTAATTAAGATAAAGACTCTTTTTTTGTCAATGACATTGTCAGTTTACTACCCCAGCACCTTCTCAAGAAACCCCAAACATCCGTATGGGTTTCAGATTATGGATACATTTTTCTTTTTCTCTTTTTGGAGTACTTTACTAATTTTTGGTCTGTCTGAACTGGAAACCTTCCTCCAGTGCCTATTTACTATTTTGATTAATCAATTTATCAACCAAGATGATTGTCAGGCAGTGAGGAAGAGACGTGACAAACCAAGAAAACTTCATATGATGTTACGTTCATATTATAATTAAGAATCAGCTGAACAACAAGTCCAAATAAGTAAATTCTTCTCGTCATCATGAACACAATCTCAACTTCTTTTTTTTTTTTAATCGTGTCAGACTGTCAGTGGTAGGTGTTTGTGTGACTCAGAGGATTTAAATCTCTTTGTCAAAAACAGGCAGCATTGTGCTCAGTTTACAATAGCAATCTAAAGAAAGCTAAAACGCATCAAGATGTTCCCAGGCTCCTTTTCAGAGGATGGGGTTTTGTTTCATTTTTAAAAAGGATCCAAACTAAATAGAACAATGCATCTTTTATTCACAAAATGTCATCATATCTAAATGATTCAGACATACAGAACTGAGCACTAAAATACTTTTGCAGGTTATTTAATTATTTAAATGTAACTGAAGTGTTTGATATTCTCATATGTTGCTAAATATGCTGAATTAACGATTTGACTTATTTATTTAAAAAAATTGGAGGCTGGGTTATTTAATGAAAATAATAACTGAAAATGAAAGAAAACATTTTGTTAATACATAAACTGAATAATGAAGTATGGCCGAAGATTTGCCAGACAAGAATCAACAATTGAAGGTTAATTCAAGCAAGTGAGACGTTCTGGTCCAATTTTAACGCATCTACCTAAAAATAGCAACAACAACAAAAGTGCATATGATTTTGATACTGATACAGAATCATCGCCGATAAGGAAATTTTTTCTGAGCCAGTTTTGACTGGAGATAATCAAAGAAATGTCTATGAAAAGAGAAACACCGCATTTTGTTTTTAACATAAGAATAAAACAAATGGTTCACATGTCAAGTAAATATAAGCTAACCTTGACTAATTTAAAGCATCACACCAAAATCTGTAGTTCATCTGTAATAAATGCAGCCTAAAGACACATTCAATATTAAAACATATCGTTTATCAGGTACTCGGAGTAGAACTTTAAAAGTGAGTTTTATCTTTAATCCAGATTAAATGACAATGTGACCACTTCACCCAAGTTGACCACTTCCCAGATCTGCAATGATGAAAAGATCCAGTTAAGAAAATAATGATTACACCGGAGGAGGACCGGAAGTTAAAATGACATATTTTTCACAGCAGGAGATAGATGGCTGTGAGAAATGAGCGCAGAGAATATCAGATAACGAATATGAAAGTATAACAACACCGACCAAAACCTAAAGTCTGGCTCATTATCTGTAAATTGTGAAACTAATATCCTGAGTTTATAGTGATGCATATGTTTTTTTTTTTTTTTACATTCTGTGGTCGCAGCACTTAGCAGGATGCGGCACTCTGCTCATCGTTCATCATGTGGCTGCTTCAATATTTCTGCCGTTACCGGCTGCAGACAGAGATGAAGCTGTGAAAGTTGGAAATGTGTCGCTAATTGGGCCTGGCTGACGTATACACTGCACCTGTCAATGTTGCGACGGACCTTCTGACCCAGCTTTTAGCCTGTGGCCTCCCTCAAAAGCCGCAGTAATTACTCTTTATGCGCAGGGCTGTTTTAGCTTAACCGGCTCTGTGCAAGAGGTCGCTGGAGGTCAGAGGGACTCCACTAAGTGACAGATTCTGTCTCACTTCAGGCGCTCTCTGCAGTGTCTCACTGTGCAATCACAAATCCTGCACCTAAAGCATGAAAGTGTGTTTGCATAGATGGAGAACTGTCCCCGTGCACATCTTTTTGCATTACCTGCCCTGCTTCCAACATATTTCTCATCTTGCTTTTGAGCTGTGTTGCATTCAGACACAATAATAGAGCACTTTGGAGGCTGAGGGGCAGAAGTGGCTTGTCACTACAAATCGTTTGTGCTTTCCATCTTAATGCAACAAAACTGCAAAATGACTCTTTGGGAGACAGTTGGAATTATCTTCTTGAGAGAGTAAAATGCAAACGTAGCAGTCATAAATGTCAACAAAGCATACTGCCTATAGTGCTATTGTGCATTACTTTGCCCCTGTGTGTGCCTTACATAATGACAGAGCGGCATAAATAGAAAGAAAAAAAACTCTTCTGTGCACCTCACCACAAGCAGTTTTTCTAAAACACACAGATGAACAAATGTTCTGAGATAGAGCTCCGCAACTCCACCAATTCCAACATAAAAAAATGTATAAGAATAATCAGTGTTTTCTTTGAAATTTTTAGAATTTGCTTCGTAGTTTGGCCGGATTGGATCCTCTTACGAGTCGGTTTTGGCCGACGGTCCTTATGTTTGACACTCTGTTTTAAGGCGCTGTACAGCCAATTCTTTATTTAATCTTTTATCTGCATTGTTCTTGTGTCTATTTATTCTAAATGAGAATTTAATGTGTTATCTTACCTTTTAATAGTCTGTTTAAATGCAATGGCAATTATGTTTTTTTCCAGTGTTTCACTCGAATGAATCTATAAAGCATTTTAATTCAACCTGCATTTAGAGTATGTAGTGCAACACTTTATACTGTCAGTGGAAATTAAGTTTACTGTGCAGTTTTTAAAATTTCATGAAATAAATATGTGGACACAAACAGTCATGAATAAATAATACTGCAGAAACAAATATAAAACACTGTGAAAAAGAAAGTTATAATAGTAGAAAGTTAAAGAAACTAACTTCGCACAATAAGCCAAGTTATTTTATTATTATTTAACCGCAAACAGCAATAATTCCCTCATCACTTCTTCTGGTTACGCTGGATTTGTTGTGTCAAATCGGATTTGTTTTGGAGTTTCCACAGTTTCACCCTCCCAGTGCTCATGGTTTTTAATGACAAAATGCTTCAACACGGGAAAAGCATATTTGAACTGTGCATGAGAGGACATCAGTCGCTACTTAACAATCCAAACAAACACAAACAATAGACAGATTCTGTTTGGGTCTCGGTTCAGTGAGTCATTACACGGAGCGGCTCTCCACTCAGCGTGACAGACTGATTCAACAAACGGAGGAGCCAGATGTGGCAACATTTGTCTTGTTTGTCTGATAAAAACATCAATAATTAGCATCGGTGTGAAGAGTGAGAAGGCAGCACTATGGAGGGGTGAACACCGCCCGCAGGGGAACTCTAATGACAACATAAACGAGAAAGATTGACAAGGATCGGAAAACAACAAGCGATTGGACGGCATGTGACAGGTGTTTGCGTTCATGCATCAGATCACTTCTCTTTCAATTTGTGTGCTTTTGTTTACATCTGCAGAATTAATTTTACAGACAAGCTTCGTTGTAATTACAACAATATGTGATTGCCGTAACATGGCGCCGGAACATGTGATCCTTATCAACAGACGTTTGCAGTTTTTTTTTTTACGTTGTGGTAATTTAAATGTAATCCAGTAGCTATTGTTCGAACAGACCGAGCAGTACACAGTTTTAAAGGTTATTGTTCCATCCATGCCCCGTCTCCCTCCCACACTCCCTCTATCCGTCACTCGCTCATTGACTCACAGGTTGTTTCAGGTTAAGTGTTTTTTGGGGCAGGCACTCGCGATGAAAGGCTATTGTCTCGGTAATGTTAGCTGCCTTGAAGACCGGCACATTCAGTTATTTTCCGGCACATTGTACGATTCAACAGACTCCCTGGATTTAAAGCTTTTCTAAATGTACTGAGGGGATGTCGGAGACGTGGAAAAGCAAAACATAATCCTGCGATTTGTTCCAGTTTGGCCGAAAGGGATTTAAAATATTTTCATGGTTTTGGAGTTTCTTCTTGCATCAGTTTATATTCTAGTTTCACTTTTACAATCCCCAAATGTTTCTTTAAAAATACCTGAGAAAATCTCATGCAGCAAAACTAATAACTTTGAAAGAACCACACATTGGCAATAAATATTTAGTTTGCTTTGATAAGTGTAACAGAGTGTTTGAGAGGAGACATCCACAACTGTGTCATGTGGTAATATTGTAATTTCATTGTCAGTCCTGATTATCCATACAAAAGTTCATAAAGTATTTCACTCTTTACGGAGCCGTTCTGATATTGTGGAAGTAGTAAGAAGGTTTATTGCATCACACCAGTTCGTCCTCATTTATATGCATGACAGGAGACCAGGTGAGGATCTTTCAGGCAAACACAAATCTCTAGCACTCCTACAAAACACATAACAGACACTTTTTTTCTGAAAAACCAAACATTTACAGACACACAAGCTACTGTAATAGTGGTTACATTGGCACCAAACCCCTGTTTACATTTTTCATTCTGAACTAACTCAATCCTCCAGACAAAAACCATGTGACAGTTCTGATGTTAATACAGCTGGTATTAGCATAGGATGGTGACATGCAGTAAGAATCAAAACCTCTTTTTAGACTTTTTTACTCGAAAGCTGCCGTATACAGTGTTACTATAGTCACTTTAACACTTTCATCCAACTCAGTTTTGTTACAGAATTAATAACATGTAGTGTCCAATTATTCCGCAGTTTTTGGAGATTTATTCTAAAATGGTTAGCTTTTAACATCCAAAAATGTAATCAACTGATCCTTGATTGATGACAAATTGGATGAGTAGGTTTTGCGAAAAGTCGGTAAAATATATACATAAATACAAACCAATAAGTAAATACACGCAGAAAAAAAACGTAACCTTCTCAGCCAACTTTGTTGGTCAGCCAACTTTTGTTGGGGGGAGGTAAAAAGGTCAAGTACTCTTTAACAGCACCCACAGTACATGTCTGCATGGTGATGCACTTTTGCCTCACAGCAAAAAGGACCGGCTGATTGTATCACTGTGTTTGTTCTGTAATGGACTGGAGGCCTGCCCAGGTGTAATCTGCCCACACTGTTAGTAAACTGGGATTGGCAGCAGCAATTCATGACCCTGGGTGAATGGATGGATGGATGGATGGATGGATGGATGGATGGATGGATGGATGGATGGATGGATGCTGAAATTGTCCATTTCCAATTAAATGAGTGCACTGTAAAGGGTTGAATATAGCAGCGGTCTGAATTTAGGCCCCATTCACACAACAGTGCTCGGTGTCCCTGAGACCATCACTTTTTCAAACTGACTCTCAAGATGGAACTTGATGACACTCGTGTGTCCCCCACAGAGACAGCCTGAGGCTGTGGAGTACTGTTACTGTACATGTGCACCAACGCTGCGGTAAATCGCCAGGCTCATGGGTGAGTGACACACATGGCGGCTTCTGTAGTTGCATGACTCCCAGTCGGTATTCAAGATTATTGAAGATATTGGTAGTTTTATAATTGAGATTCACCCTCAATGGTATCCAAATCGTCATCTGTCCATACGAGTATCGGGTACTCTCGATGTTGTCAGTGTTTATCGTGGATTGTTCTCTCCACGTATCAGTGCTATAATGAGCCAAATTAAGGAAAATACTCTATTGAGCAACTAAAAACAGGTCTTAAGCCAATGGTGTAATGTAGTGGGGTTTTTTTTCTTTCTGTTAATCTAATAATGCATTGCAATAAATGCCCATAGAAATGTGTTTTACATCTCATTGTTGCTGTTTAGTAAATGTCGTCAGGAGATGAAGTGGTGTTTTTTGCTTCACAACGTTTTTTAGCTTCTTCAAGAAACTAAAACTGTAAGATATTAAGGCAACAGTCTTAAGTCCTTAAAGAGAGGCTGGGATATCCTCTGTTAATCTTGTTTATCTCATTTATCTTTTTAAATCATAAGTAAGTAAAGTGATTCGAGTGCCAGACTTTGCACACAGGTTTCCATTTAGATGATAAAAGTGAAAGGCTCAAAAACCAATAAGGCAAAGCATTACAACCATTTGTACTAAAAGCAGGCAGTTAAACTGAACCCCTAACAGTGTTGTTGATGAGCAGATTACGTGTTCTTGGCACCTGAGGCCTCATTAGTCAATCATTGCATAGGATTCCAATTAATAATGTGTGTGCGCCCAAAAACTGAAAATGGCGTACACCAAGAAAAATTTGGATCTATCTGCACGCACTTTTCTTTGATAAATCAGAGTCCACCTGAAAGGTTGCGTAGTTCAGATTTCGCCCTCAACACACCCACTTTCTACCATAAATGGTCAATGCAAAGCGTCTTGTCAATATTTCTACATGTCAATCAGCCTGCTGATCGCTGCCATTTGACACTAAATTCTGGCAGAAAGGACGAGGAAAAGGAATTTTACCAAGAGTGAAATAGTCATGGAGGAGGTGGATGTCAGGAAATAATCTTATTTGGTGTCATAGTAGTGGATTCACTAATAAAAAAGAAAAAAACAGGCGATCGGCATGTCGTCACCACTGGAAATAGTGAGAGAGCCTCAGAGTTGTGAGGCTGCAGATGTGGAGGAGAAGAGTCTGATCTGAAGGTGGAGGTCACAGGAGAGTGACATCATGGGGGCAGCACCCGAGCACAAAACAGCCTCCACAGAGTGTCGCAGAGGGAAGGAGACAGTTTTGGTGGAGACCACAGTGGAGATCGATAAAGTCCAGTTTAAACTGTTTCAAAAATGTGAAAATTAAATGTTTGAACAGGAACTTGTGAAAAGGCTCAGTGGACTTTGTGTTGTGTCGTCACTCACTAGAGGGTTGGAGAAGGTGGGTGGAGGAGCGCGTCTGTCTGCACCAACCAGTGCGTCCAGATCTCATGGCGGTGCAGAGCATCCATAGAGCAGCATTGCACACGACTGTCAACATGTTATTCATATGCTTGCTCTGAAATTAGACTGACTGTTACACACCTTGTCACAGTTGATAATCAGCTCTATCCGCCACTCTGTATCATTTGAAGATGAAAGTTCGATATATAAACATCGTGCTGCTGATTGAGTAGTAGTTGCTCACTAAACGAGCATCCAGAACACTGCAGCTTGGCTGTTTATGATTACGTGGATCAATAAGTGTGATTTGTGAAGACATTAAATGTATGAGATGAATCTGGCTTCAATTCTCCACCTCACCATCAGCTCCACCCGGTTCCCTCGTCTCCAAAATGTACGCACATTCTCCCGCAAAATACAGTTAAATGTTCAATTTCCTCCTCTCGCTGTTGCAATGCCTGCTGGTTTATCAAGCTTCTTGTGTCAATCAGTTTTGGCCTTATGTTTGACATTCGTACTGGTAGAGGTCCTGCTGACTTTGAACTGGATAAAACACAGTGAATCGACACTTTTTCTTCAGATCCTCAGATTTATAACCATGAAAAGACTCAACTCAGGAGCAAACGCTTGAGTTCAGAATCCATTTCGAGGAATTGTCTTTGTGTGGTCTTAAAGCTGATTGCTGTGACTTTTGCCCCGATATCTCTGCAAATCTCGGACTTACTGTAGACGCCGTCTATTAGCGTCTTTTAAGCCACTTAAGTTTTAAGTCAGCAATCACGGCTATAAACCAGAGCTTCATAGTATTCATACTGCGTGGATATTGATCTGATACAACTTGACTTGCTATATAAAATATTCTGTTTTAATCTGATTGACATAAAAATCAAGAAATGCCTTTGTTTTTTGTTTAAATGTACGGAGTCCACCATAAAACGCCAATTAATATTCCACATCAAAAATGATGGAAATCCATAATCTCTGCTCAATTCTGCTCATCGTGAATATCATTAAAAACTTACTTGATTTTGATATTTCAACTGTTTTCAATCTGCATCAGTCGAGTTCTTGTAATGAATTTATCTTTGTTTGATTCACAACTTCTCATTGACTTCTCACACGCAGATGATTCTGTCGCCTCGGTTACACAATACCCAAATCTGATTTATAGGATACTGTGAATTAACAGACCCAAAACAGACCAAAAAAAACAAGTTTTTTTTTCTGTTTTAAAAATGTCTTTTATGCTACAATTTTGTGTAAAGCTTGCAGATAATTTTACAGCACTTGTTATTATTCCCAGGCCTCGTGTCTGTATTTGAGCTTAAATGGAGAGTTTAGACTGAAAGAGGGAGAAGCAGACATTGGCTGTGAATAAATACCATCTGCACCACGTGAGTGATGACAGATTACAGGCAGCAGAGCTTAAAGGACTGCTTTATCATCATTAACCACAGCCATCCTTTTATATTTGTGTTAGTGTGTGTGTATGTTTGCGTGTGTGTGTGTGTGTGTGTGTGAAAGCAATGTTGATGTGCGTCAGTGCTTCACTTCTCTCATGATTGATAATCTATAGAATTAACGATCAAACATCTGTA
>OMNM01063746.1:2714-30134 GCA_900302745.1 Parablennius parvicornis | reverse complement strand
TGTCAAAAAAAAATTGCTACATTTTGGAAGAATTACAAAAATCTTGTCAGGGGAAACCATTTTGATGGCATTTATTCGGCCCGCCACAAATAAAGGAAGAGTCCTCCTTTTTTCAATATCCCTCCTCAGTTTATTCATTTTCTCAAGAAAGTTCAGGCTAAAAATTAGTTTGGTGTCTTTTGACAAAACTACACCAGGGTACTCCGGCTTGTCTCTAACTTTGAGGGAGGTGATGCAAAAATTCGGCGTTGAGATAAAGTTCCTGTAACACGACGAGTGATGTTGACGTGGCGTCGTCTTGTCGTCACTCGACTCGACTCTGGTCCCTACTGATGCGTTCCCACTACGTTAGCCGTAGCGTAGCAGGTACCAGCTACTTCGGTCAAACCTGTACGACCATGGGAGAGTAGACGGTGCTCGCCGGCAGACGGCTGGCCGCTGTCAGGAGAGCGTCGCTTTCACCTCGCCATTCCTTAAAACCCGATCACAACAAAGTGCTCACAAACAGAGACAGAGGCACAGAAGTAAACCTTGTTTTTAGTCTAGTGAGCGACCAGAGGATTCAGCTCAACGGAGCGACCCGGCGCCCTGAAGCCCGCCACCCGCCACCCGCCACATTCTGATCTATGAAGTCACAAACACAGTGCGATGAAACATTAAACCTTTATTCAAACAAAGGCACAGACAGCAGACTCTCTGCTTGCTTCGCTGAAAGTCTGACGTTCAAGCAGAACAACATACTTCTTACTGTGGGGCTGCACGGGCCCTCGTTCTGGTTCAAATCTCACCCGCTCACCTCGTCTGACAGGAAACAGCTCGAAGAATGAAGTTCTCTTAGCAACAACAGCGAGTTCTGTCGAGACTGGAAGCAAATGAAACCCAGGACAGCTCTGGTCCAAATTAAAAGAGCATTCACATGATTCAAATTAATCATATTACAGAATGGAAAAATAACATACAAAAATAAAACTGTGCAAAAATATATTTAAATCAAACGAGCAACTAAAAGAGTTAAGATTTCTGAAGGGTTTTTGTGCCAGCTCGTTTGTATCAGCCTGTCAGAATGAGTCGAGGTCAACAAATCTACAGTGACAAGAAGGATGAACTTCTGGAAATATTTACTTCCTACGTTTGTCACAAATGTGATCTAAGCAAAACCCAAGTCACAATTACAGTGATTAACATTGAACAAACATGTTCATACAAATAATTTAATGATGTGGATCCTCTCCTCGGAAGAGGATGAACTCAACTAATCAAATTCCTTTTTTTCCCCATATTGACGGTTTCTAACACGCAGCCTCGTTATGGCGCTTCAGGGGGTTGGTGGGGGTCAAAGGTCTTCCTGAAGGACCCGCAATGACCACACGTCAGCTGTGGGATTCGAACGTGCGTACTCCTGAACCCAAGTCCACTTCCCTCATCTCTCGGCCACCACTGCCCAAACCAAAACCGACAGCGCCGGGTTCTGACACCTTGATGGCCAAAAGACGCCGTTTTTCACGATTTTCAACCGAAGCTCATCAGTCTGGAGCCGTAAAACATGTTAATTATCTGGCATGAAGAAATTAGTCTCGAAAAAGAATTGATCTATATATCAGAAATGTTGCATTAATGACGTGTTGCAATATTTTTTTTATTACATTTTTACCTCTTGTGGCTATTTTTAAACATTTTAAACATGGATTATGGCCATTTTAGCTTTTTTAGCCATTAAAAGCTGCTGAAAGATTCAAGCAGTTTTAGCTGTAATAAACATTTTTTCTTTTTCCCTTTTTTTAAAAAGTTTTTCTTTCCCCATTTTTCTCTTTTCACTATTTTTCTTCATTAAAAAAAAAACTTTTTCTCTCATTTTGTTCTTTTCCCCTTTTTTCTTTACATTTTTGACTCCATTTTCCGATTTTTTTCTGTTTTCTTATCCTGCAGATTTGACCATTTTTGAAAATCGACAAACAAAATAAAATAAAACAAACATGATATTTATTTCCATTACATGCTCTGACAGCTTCAGGGAGCCGCTACAGAGGAGCTGAAGAGCCTCATGAGGCTCCAGAGCCGCAGGTTGCAGACCTCTGACATAGAGTATCCATCCAATAGGAGCCGTTGGACATGTGGACGGGAGAGACAGGAGAGATCCCTCCTAGTCTGACACCAGACCTATAGCACAGGTAAACCTGCAACACCTTCCAGCACTGAGCAAGCTTCATGTCAGTGACAGAAAAAAATGTAGCATGCACAAAATAAAACCAAAACGGAACATATGGAGAAGAACATGCAGCTGTACTTATGATGGAAACCCGGCACTGCATGAAACAGTGAAGCACGGTGGAGGGAGCATCATGGTTTGGGGGTTGCTTTACTGACTGTTAAAAGGGAGTTCATCAAGGCATCCTACCGGATAATGTCCAGGACTAGAGAGGGACATTGGTTGATGTATGTCAAATCATGTTATTGTAAAATAATGCAGATTTCTAAGTTTCCACAAGACTCACCGTGAACATGATCACAAGGAGAAGTAAAACTGAACTCTCGGCAGGAGGGTGAAGATAAAGTGAGTCACACTGCAGTGAAATGCCATCGGTTTTATGTATTTGATGGCTGAAAACGAGCTTAAAAGTTTGATTTAATGAGGGTAGATGGAGAATAGAGAGGAAAGACATTGTCCCTCTCTGTACTGAACATTTCTGGGAATACACAGTCATCATAAAAACAAAAACAATCCAAGATCTTATGGAAATGGAAATCAAAATTCAGGACATAAAAAAATAAAACAAGCCCCAACCTACTAAAGGCATTTTTCTGTGACCTGTTTAAACTCTAAAAGACGCTTTAATTCATGGCTACGATGTTGCCTTTCGTTGGGGAGTCACACAGTAACAATTTGGTCGGAAACTGAAAAATAATTACAAGAAAAATAAATACACAGAATAGAGACAGTGTGCATTGCTTTACATTGATACACTATTAACATCAGTTTTCTGTACAGATATGCACCTTTGCAGTTTCTTTGAACACACAAAGGTCTTCAAACCCAAGAACTGTCTGAAATTAACATTTGAGGAAAAAACCGGAATGTGTACCTGAGGATTGGACCTGAAAACCATTTCAAAACTTTACAAACATAAAGCGCCTTTGACTTTAGGTTTTTTTCTTAAGGTGGATTTTTACTGTTTAACCTTCTAAAATTGGTTAGTTTGAACTAAAACAGGTAGTTTAAGAGTCTAATGGATGAAAGACAACCGGAACAACTGAACGTCTGGTCAGTGCAGAATGATGGCTTTGTAGAAATGAAAAGTACCTTCACGACCCGGTGACCAACAAGCAGAATCTTACACCGAGGTCCACTCAGTTCACGAGGACGTTTCTGTTTACTATATTTATAACCCAGCACTCACACCTCAAATGAAAACAGACGAATGATAAAAAAATGCAACAGTGACGATGGAAAGAAAAGTCCTGGGAATGAGAGAAGTGAGGAACAGATGCTGTGTGTGAAGGTGGACTTTGGCCTGTGAGCAGATTTACACACAGACACTAGAGCAAAGTCCAACTAAAAAAAGTCCAACTAAAAAAAGTCCAACTAAAAAGAAGTCAAACTCAAACTCAAACATACAGAAGCAGTGAAAATCTGAATAAAGATGATCGGACTGCGTGAGAAATTGATCATTTAACAATAGATAAAGTGGTTTCCAACGAAACTAGATGGAGAAGAAGAAAAAATAAGTAGCTGAAGTGGGTTGTCTGTTTGATTCCCATCGTCGTCTGTCCTTGAGCACTGATGTGTGTGTGAATGTGGAGGACTGTGATAATGTATTAATTACATGAGTAAATGTTTACTACTGGTTGCTGATCCGGTCTACATGTGATCAAGCTTCACCTAAAGTCCTGACAGGATCTACATTTTTAGAAATGGAATGATTCCCTCGTACAAGTCAAGAGTGCTGCGTCTCATCTCAGACTAATTCGTCTTCACTCTGAACTTTGACTGGCCAGTTCACTCGACATCAGACCTCAAAGAACAGCTGTCGCTTTATTATGCATCTTTGAATAGAGTCTGATGTGGGAAATGAAGCTATATTAGAAAGTATTTCCCTTCCTTGTTCTGTTCAAGCTGAATGAAGATCTGGAATGTTCTGTAAAGCAGAGAGTTGTTGTTGTGATGAAAATGGCTGCATGGGATCAGAGATAGAGAAACACTCCGAAACCTTTCCAGAATGAAAGGATGAGGCTCGGTACGACGTCCACAGGTCAGATCGTGATGTAGTGCTGTCGCAGTTTGGCCACCAGGAATTCGTGAGTCAGATTATGTCTTGTGATAATTCCAACAATCTGAAAATAGAAAGGTGATGATGACGAGTTTGTGTCAGAAGAGCATGGCGGGGCCCTCCTTCAAGACTCACCTCCCCGGTGGCGTTGATCACTGGTAGATGTCGCAGGCCCATGGTTCGGAACAGGTTGAAGACCTGGGAGATGCGGGTGTTGGGTGACACAGTGTAGGGGCAGGAGTTCATGTAGGGGGTAACATCCTGGGAACACACAGATCTTTATTCAACACCCTGGGATGGCAGCTGCCAGTCTGCAGTGCAAACGTGTGGTGAGCTGTACCACTATCATGCGCGGGTTGAGCAGGGCCAGGTCCAGGTCGTGGATGTCCGGGTACCGAGGATAGTCTTCAGTCATCTCGGCGTACGACAGTCTGGGCTGCATGGCGTTCTGTCATCAGGGGGAACACTCCGTGTGAATAACGCTCTCGTAGCCGTTGATGTCGAGATATGAATGTGTGACTGACCGACTGGTTCTCTGCGTAGCAGACACCTCGAACGAGCAGGTTGACCAGCTGAGAGCGCAGGATGAGTCCGTGGAAGGTGAGCGGCCTGAAGCGCTCCTCCATGGTCCACTCCTCACTGGGAGACTGGTCTGGATACAGGTTTGGGTACGGAGCCTGCCTGTAGAGTCCAGGTCAGAGCACAGATTGATGATCCGAGGCCCCAGAACAACAACCCGATTCAGAACAGACAGAAAGTTCATATACAGTACACCGCACACTAACAATTTGTAACTGAAAAAGCTCGGAAGGCTTCAGTATTTCAACACATCAAGGAAATATTGTTTGTTTACCCAGTTCAGAACTGCAAAGTTAAAACCTTTCAAAGAAATACCAGAAAAATAGAAAATGCTCCAAACCTGCCTCTGAGTCGTTTTGAGTAGACAAACATGATTTGCTTCATCTAATAGATTTGTTGTGTCCACATAACAAAAAATATATCTAAAAATGTTTTTCTTTAATAAAAAAAGTAAAAAAAAAGATAGCCACAAGATTACAAATGTAATAAAACATTTTTTTTTAACAATAGTTATAGATCAATTCTTTTTAGGCTATGTGGGTCAACCACCCGCGAAGTCCATCATGGGGGAACGGTGCACGTTCACGCAGTGCAGAGCGGGGAGCCACATGGCGTCGTGGGCCCCTACAAGAGAAAATGGCTCTTGGAACTTGGAATGTCACCTCACTTGGGACGAAAGAGCCAGGGATGGTGTGGGAGGTTGAGAGGTACCGACTAGATATAGTCGGGCTCACCTTCACGCACAGTGTTGGCTCTGTAATCATACTCCTTGATAAGGGATGGTCTCTCTCCTACTCAGGCGTTGCACAGGGTGAGAGGCGTTGGAGTTTGTCCCAGTGGACGAGAGGGTCACCTCCCTGCGAGGTGAGGAAAACTCTCGACTGTTATTTGTGCTTATGCACCAAAAAGGAATTCAGAGTATTAGGCCTTCTTGGAGTGAGTAGGTGAGGTCCTAGAAAGGGTACTACCAACGAACTCCATAGTCCTACTGGGCGACTTTAACGCTCACGTTGGCAATGACTGGGAAACCTGGAGGGGGGTGATTGGAAGGAACGGCCTGCCTGATCTGAACCAGAGTGGTGAGTTGTTATTGGACTTCTGTGCTAGTCATGGAATGTCCATAACAAACACCAGGATGCTCATAAGTGTACCTGGTACCAGAGCTCCTAGGGTCTCGGGTCGATGATCGACCTTGTTGTCGTGTCACCTGACCTGAGACCGTATGTTCTGGACACTCGGGTGAAGAGACGTGCAGAGCGGTGAACTGATCACCATCTGTGATGAGTTGGATCAGATGGCAGGGGAAACTGCCGGTCAGACCCGGCCGGCCCAAACTCATAGTGAGGCTCAGCTGGCAAAGGCTAGCAGAGGACTCCATTCATATTGATTTCAATTCCCACCTCCGTGAGAACTTCTCTCATGTTGCAGAGGACGTTGGGGACATGGATTCCGAGTGGACCCTGTTCAGAGACTGCCATTGTAGAAGTTGGTATGCGCAGCTGTGGCCGGAAGCTTGCCTGTCTTGGTGGCAACCCAAGGACACGCCAGTGGACACCAGCGGTCCGGGAAGTCGTCAAGCTGAAGAAGGAGGCCTTCAGAGCCTGATTGGCTCAGAGGACTCTGGACTCAGCGGACAGTTAGTGGCAGGCTAAGAGGGCTGCAGCTGTAGCGGCTGCTGAAGCAAAGTCTGCGGCATGAGAGGAGTTCAGTGAGGCTATAGGAGCGGGACTTTTGGTTGACCTCAAAGAGGTTCTGGGGCACCATACGGAGGCGAGATATTTTGTGGGAGGTTTTAAGGGGGTACGGAGCACTGGAACCGCTGCTTCGGGGAATCCGGTCTTTGTACTCCCGGTGTGGGAGCTGTGTCCGTAAACTGGCACTAAGACGGACTTGTTCAGGAAGAGGACTCCTCCAGAACTCCTCCTTGTCACCCCTGTTGTTCATGATTTTCATGGACAGGGTGTCAAGGTGCAGTCGGGGGCTGGAGGGCATCAAGTGAGGGGGTCGGAGGGTGACGTCTCTTCTTTTTGCAGATGATGTTCTCCTTCTGGCGGCATCGCATGAGGTCCTCCAGCGTTCAATGGAACGGTTCACAGCTTACTGTGAAGCGATTGGGATGCGGATCTGAAATGAGGTTTCTCCGCAGGGTGGCGGGCCTCACTCTTCGTGATAGAGTGATAGTGATAGAGTGATAGAGTGATAGAGTGATAGTGATAGAGTGAGGAGCTCAGTCATCCAGGAGAGAATCAAAGTCGAGCTGCTACTCCTCCACACTGAGAGGAGCCAGCTGAGGTGGTTCGGGCATCTGATCAGGACGCCCCCTGGTGGCCTCCCTTCAGAGGTTCACCAGGCAGGTCCAACTGGGAGGAGGCCCGGAGGTCGACCCGGGACTCTCTGGAGAGATTATATCTCTGGGTTGGTCTGGGAACGGCTCGGGGTCCACCCAGAAGAGCTGGAGGAAGTGACTGGGGTCAGAGATGACTGGACTCCTCTGATCTCTATACTGCCACCAAGACCCCAAACAGACTGAGCAAAAAGGAGATGGACGGATGAAAACAACTATTCAGAATGAAGTCCTGCTTCAATGGCATATTTTGTCTGACAGTCTCTCTTCCACAAAGCTTGCCAGAATACTTTGAAATGTTGCAGCAACGTCTGGCATGTTAGACAGAACTGCTTTCCAATATGTTCAACAAAGAAAAAAAATAATAAATCACCTCCCACTCTGCATGAAATGTCCTGTGTTCAGCTTCATACTTTCACACAACCGTCAGTTTCTTCCCTCCCGTTTTTCTGTTGTGAGGTATCGCAACTGCATTGCTCTTTGCATTACCTCTTACCTGCCATTTTGTTTTCTCAAGCTGATGGATAAGTGATAAGCGAAGAGCTGCGGGTTGGTTGGTGGATAGATGTATGGATGGATTTTCAGAGGACTGACCTTTGACCCATCCACCAGGCCATTCCTGGCTGGCCGTGCCAGTTGTTCTTCAGTCTGGCTAGAGCTGCAGCAGTGATTGAAAGAGGAGCTGGAGGAGGACGAGACCGGCACAGTCACCAGGCTTTGTAAAGAGTGGTTCTCCTGGGCCAGCCTCTCCACCAACGCCTTGGCCTCCTGGAAGCGGCAGCTAAGAAACTCTCGCTCCTCTCGTGTCCTTCGCTGCCATCCCTCCATCTCCTCGCAGCGCTGACGCAGGGCCAGATTACTGCGGCGTAAAGCATCTGCGGGAAAACAGGCATCACAAATCGGACAGGGTCACAGAAGTGTGCCGTTCCACAAAAGCCTGGCTTCGTCCTCAAGCTGAATTCAGCTTCTCCGTTCAGAGAAATCTGAATGAGAACAAATTCATCACCTGCTGCTTCTTTTACAGAGTCTGTCTTTTTTTGCAGAATTATTTTAGATGATGTCAATTGTGTGTGTGTGTGTGTGTGTGGGGTGGGGGGTGCTGCTGCTGCTGCTGTGCTCCTACCTCGAAGCTGCTGGTTGTCCCCCAGCAGTTTGGTCACCACCTCATTGGACGCCAGCTCGGGCGGAACTCTGAGGGCCCATCCACTGTCATCTCCCGACATGTCCTCTCCCCACCGCATGGGGCCATCAGGCTGCGGCTGCACCATCCCTGCAGGGACACACAGCAAGACGGGCTGAATCATGTCTTGATGGTAAAACATCTCCTCAATAAAATGAACAGAAGAAACTCTGTGAGGCTACAAGATGGACAAAAGAAAGGTTTTTGTGAAGAGGGGGAGAAAAATGCCTGATTAAAAGAATTTCAGCTTGTCTCGAGCACTGGACAAACCTTTCAAATCATCTTAGGTTCTGTAACCTGCGGACCGGAAGCCACGTGTGGCTCTTCAGCCCCTCGGCAGGAGAAAGTCCCCACTGATTGAACATTTCAATTCCACACCAGACGGTCATTCAAAATGACTCTCTCAGTTGAAGGAGAAAAACCTTTTATTTAAAGACTGATAAAATGTCTAAAAGAATGAAAACCCTCTCAGAAAATGTGAACGTGGCAACATGCTACACCCCAAGAAGGGAAGGAACATGTTATGAAGGACACAGGGAACAATTTAGGATTTTTACAAATTTATTTGCTTTATTTCTTTTAGTTTGCTCGTTTTTTTTACTTTACAAAAACGTTGTGGAGCCGGGAAAAGAAATCTGGTTGAGCAAAAAAACCCAGAACACGACAAAACCCATAACCACCCTGTGTCCTAAAGTGATGAAATATCAAAAGAACAGGTACCTGGTGGGCCGGCAAAACACAACAAACAGGTGCGGTACCGGGCCAACCCTGTACAGGGCCGCAGGAGCCGGTACCAACACCCAATCTAAGACAAGAAAACCAAGAACCTATTCTGACGGGGAAAATAAAAGCCAAAACTGGACCACTGGTCCCACCACAGAAGACGGAAGTAAACTAACCCAAAAAGGACGAAGGCGGAGGAGCCGGGGAGAGCAGCCGGCCGGCTGTGTGTCCGACGTGGAGTGAGAGAGAGAGGGTCTCAAAACATCACCTATTTATAGGCGGAGCTTTAAAGAGAGCTGCAAAAGTAAATATCAAAAATACAGAAATAATATTCAAGAGAACTAATGAGGAAATATAAAGATGAATTTATCTCAGACAAACAAATTTGTTTGTATATATAAAAAAAAAACAAAGCGAGAAAACAACCATCTTGAAGTCTCAACAGAAGCAGAATAATAAGAAATTGGAAAAACCATCTCTAATATCCAACACAGCAGAAATGGAAAATAATCAGAACTTTCAATATTTCTACAACCTTCCATTTCCTGTTTTGAAGCCGAAGCTCAAAAGAGCTGTAACTTCCTCTGGGACATTCAACTACCAACACAGAATCTACCTGTTCATTTCAATAACTCAGAGCGCAATCGTTTAAATGAGCAGACAAACATAAAAACACATTGAGTGGGAACCGGCTGTGGTACGGTATCTTGATTAACACAAGCACCACAAATCTGTTCACACCAACTCATTTGTAATCACCAACACACTAAATGCTGGCATTACTGGAGGAACAGCTTCTGTCAGCTGGGGAGTGTAAATCCCTCCGTCTTCCAGTACGGCCAGTCAGGTGTCTTCTGGTGCCAGCTCAATCAGGCTCTCATCACCTGCCATCCATAAATCACACACCTTCTCACAAACACACGAAGGCCGTGTTCACACGTCTGAGTTTAACAAAAACTGATATTTCCCCCTTTACTTTAAAAAAAAAATCCTCATTGACACAGACTCGCGTGTGCACTCGCTTGCAACACTGATGTCCGCTGTGGCCGGAGTACTGAGGAATCATGGCTTGTGGTGACTCATAGCTGCGTCTATATGAAATTGCCAGGACCAACTGCAGAGAAATATCACAGGTTTTTTAAGTACTCGGGTAAATGTTAACGTGGCCTTAGGAGGAGAGAGGGGACTTTAGGAGGAGATTGCAGATCTACACAAAACAATTATGGCCTGGGTCGTGATACCTCCCCACCTGAAAATCAAACATTTACCCCTAAAAATAACCGTGTGATTCAAGACCTCGACACAGCATCAGCCAAGACATTACCAAGGCTCTTTATGTACCGAATGACAATGTTGAAAACGTCTGGCAACAGGGACCAGCGCGTGAGGGGTTGGTTCTGGGTGAGGAGCGCTGGAGGGTTGTAGAAGACTGGTCGGCACTAGGGATGGGATCGGTCTGATCCAGTATCGATATTGGGTTCCAATACCAACACAAGACAGAAACGTTCAATGTTTGCAAAGCCATTGTCCGGCGAGGCATCTGCTCTTTAGCCAGGGGTCACCGTTTTAAAACGCCAGGCCTCTGAGGAGAACAGCACCGATCAGCCTCTCCACGCTGTCAGCACGCGATTCACACCTCCTCCAAACTGCTTCCTACTCCACGCAAAACTCCGTGAAAATAGTCCATATAATTTGTGCTGCGTTGCTAAAACATTTCCCCAGGAAATTCTAAAGTGATAACAAAAAACAAAACTTTGTGCTGCTTCCTTTTATGACCTCATATTTACTTCAGTTGCTTTTTAGGAGCAGACATTCATACATTCATATTTCATACTTGTCTGCAGACAAGAGTTTATTACAGCCTCAAACAAAATCAACAATAATGATAATATTGAAGCAAACTGAGCTCTGATATCGGAACAGTATCGGAACAGAAGTGAAAGAATGTAGGTCGTTGCAGCCTGAGTTGGCACCGAGCTGGACCCACGACACACGTCAAAAGCCACTATCAAGGCTAATTCTTGCTTTCTCTCTCTCTTTTTTTTTTTATTACCAACAGTGGTGTAGTGAAGCTGGAGTTTCTTAAACAAACCGTGACAGACCAGATGATCAATGCCAGGTTCCTCAGCTGCAGAAGCGCTGCTCCTCTGCGCGCGCTGGCATCACTTTCTAACTTGAATGGCCGCGTGAAGGTTTGTTCGACGAGCACAGGGCCGCTATTCTCTGACAGGTCTTGGCAGCCTCAAATTATTTTCGTTACTTGTGGATTTTCCAGAGACCGTGGCCTACTTTAGAGGTGGTTTCTGATCGTGTGTTTGTGAATGTATGCTTGAATCTCCGAGGAGGCAGTGATCCTAGTGTTGACATGCTGGAACGCTCAGTCCGCTTCAATAAAGTGAAGATCTCCAGCTGAACCGTCATGGTGGAGCGTCAGAGATGGTCCCGAGCACCGGAGGCTACCCGAGGACCCACTTTCACTTTCACTTTGGGCCCAGGTCGCAGTTCAGGTGTATGAACCCAGGTTCCACAACAGGACCCGGCCACAGGTGAGCTGTTTCACGTGACCACAGACGCTGCCGGTCAGGAAAGACTCGTGTCACAGCCTGCTGCTCACAGTCCTCATTTCAACCTCAGACCCCACAATGTTCCCCACTTCTTCAGCACCACTTCTAAAACACCTGGCGTGAGAGAGAGGAGCTCGTCTTACCTGCTGTCTTCCAGTGTTCGTTCCAGCTGTAGTCCTCAGGTCACTCGCCCCACTGGTAGTGTTTATCCAGCCTCACGGGAGGCTAATGCTAACTGATAGCGGCTGGGCTAAGAAAGCTACAACTCAGAGAAACCACCGGCCTGTCGCTGTTTGATATGAACAGTCCTCTCCCTGAAAGATGTGTGGCCTCCTTACAAAGACATGTTTTCCCGTTCGTGCCGTTCGTCCAAACAGTGAATTTGTCAGAGAGGGATCAGCTTCAGTGGCAGAGCCGACGCGGTTGTTGTTAGCTCAGGAAATGATTGAGATGTTTATTCTCCGAGTCTTGTCTGCCAGGCAGAAACTGCTCATCAACCCCTACTTTATTTCTCAAAGATTTGAAACAAAAATCAAAATTCTGAGCTCGAGGTCATTAATCCAATTTGTTAAAAAAAAAGACAGAATTGAGTTTTTTTCCCAAGACTTTTTTTTTGCAGCCTAACTCTCCTCTGTGGAGATCATGAACATCAGCCTGTGAGTCCGAACTCAGGGCGCTATAAACTCAAAGTTCAGGAAATCCCCTTCCGGGTTCCGCAGCGGAGAGCGCGTCAGCGGCAGCAGCTTCTACCGCCTCCTCCTGCTGATGTTGACCACCAGTCGGAGGCTCCACAATGCCCTCAGTCCCTGCCGCCGGAGTGCTTCTCTTCCTCACATGGATCTATCCGAACGGCGCACTGTATTTCCACATCGGGGAGACGGAGAAGAAGTGCTTCATCGAGGAGATCCCGGATGAGACGATGGTGATCGGTGAGCACAGCTAGCATCCTGCGGCTGACGAGCACTGAGCGCCCCGCTGCTCCGGACACTGCAACAGCACGAGCACTGGCTCCAAATACTCAGATTGCTGTCCTCAAATACTCAGATTACTGTCTCCAAAGAGTCGGATTATTACATCAAAGACTCTGATTACACCTTTAAATACTCTGATTGCTTTTTCTAAAGGCTCACATTACTCAACGGGTTCAGATTCAGGACCCCATATTCTCAGATTACTCATCCAAACGGCCTATGGATGTCAACCTCAGGTCCTGGAGGGCCGAAGCATTGCATGTTCTCCATGTCTCCCTGCTTCAACACAGCTGAATGTCATGAGGGAGCCATCACCAAGTTCAGCAGAAAGCCTGATGATGAGCTCCTCTGTGCATTCAGCTGTGTTGAAGCAGGGACACATAAAAAACATGCAGAGATTCGGCCCACCAGAATCTGAGTTTGACATCCCTGGCCTTGATTGTCAAACCTCAAAATACACGTTACTCCCCATAAAGGCTCGGATTATTCACCTCAATTGGCCTTGCATGGCGGCCCCCTCCACTGGTGTGCAAACGTGTATGAATGTGATTAACTATGTAAAGGGCTTTGGGGACCGGTCAGTGGAAAAGCATTCTATAAGTGAAACCCATTTACCAAAAGCTCAGATCACTCACCTCAAAATACTTAAATTACTCTCCTCCACAGTTTCAGATTACTCACTCCAAAAGCTCCGATAAGTCATCATTGCTCAGGATTTTTAATTATATCCTCCAGCCTAACGATCGTGGTGACCATGTGGTTCTGGTTCTGCTGGACCTGACACCCGTGGTACTGCCCTGGACTGATTTAGGTCCTGTCTGGTAGACAGAACCATGTGTGTCAGCCTTGCTGGCTCTGCTCCTCTCTCATGTGGGGTTCCACAGGGTTCAGTTTTAGGGACCCTGTTTTTTCCCCTGTATCTTCTGCCACTGGGTTCCATGCTCCGGAGGCACGACTTCTCATTCCACCGCTATGCAGACGACATTCAGAATTTATGTCCCACTAAGAAAGAACGCTGCCTCCTCACTGTCACCTCTACTATTTTGCCTCGGCGACATCAAAGCCCGGATGTCTTTTAACTTTCTCAGTTTTAATGAAGGTAAAACAGAGGTGATGGCGTACGGGCCCCGTGGCTCCTGTGACCCCCCTTTTCGAATTGGGTCCCCTGGTTCCACATGTGAAGCCGGTAGTTTTAAACCTGGGTTTTAACATGGACAGTGAGTTTAAATTGGACCCTCGGATTAGGGCAGTGGTTCAGTCCAGCTCCTTCCACTTCAGAAGGGTTCCAAAGGTGTGGACCACTCTGGCACATCAGCACCTCGACACAGTAATCCATGCTTTTATTACATCCCAGCTGGATTACTGGAATGCACTTCTCCAGTTAGTCCACGTCTCCATCTCGCCCAGAATGCTGCAGCGCGCCTTCTAACTGGAGCCCGTAAGAAGGAGCTTCTGGCTGCTCTCCACCGGCTGTCTGTGCACTTTAGGATTCATTTTAAGATTCTTTTATTTGTTTTTTAATCTCTGAATGGTCTCGCCCTGCTCCGCCCCGACACTCCTGCTGGGTGATTCTGATCAGCTGCTTCTGGAGGTACCGCAGTCCAAACGGAAGCCCAGAGGGGGCGGGGCCTTTTCTGTTGTCGCTGGTCTGTTGTGGAATGAGTTACCAGTGCCTGTCGGGCAATCCCCCTCATTGTCTACTTTTAAAACCAATCTTAAAACCCTTTTTTTATTCTTTGGCTTTTAGCCACGTTTGAGACTGTGCCTGGTTTTATTGTTGTCAATCTTATTGTTTGTTTTACTGTATTTTACCGTTTTTACTCTTATTATAATCTTCTGTTGTGTGAAGCATTCTGGCTTCAGCCACAGCTGTTTGAAAGTGCTCTGCTGTATAAATAAAGCTGACTTGACCCAAAAACTCAGATCTCACCACAGAATATCCAGGTTACTGCTCTCAAATACTCAGATTACTCATTCCAAAGGCCCAGATTATTTTTTTTCCCCCTTATTTTCTCCCCCTCACGTGCTCAGATTACTTGCCTCAGAGACTTGCATTATTCCCCTGAATTATTTGGATTTCCCCCCCTAAAGATTCGGATTATTTCCTTTAAAGGTCAAAGATTGTTCTCTTCAAAGGCTTCAGGGTAAAGCCCCCTGAAACACAGGGGCCTTTCACTTTCAGGTAGTCTGGGAGTCGGTTCTCTTGGGAGGGGGAGCTCATCATTTTCACACCTTCATTTAGTTCTGGTGGTGGTCACATTTTCTTTTGAGGCCAAAATGTCACACAATTAGAAAAACCGCTTGTTTGGAGGCCTTGTTGCCTGAAACAAAGAGTACATCCAAACCATCCCTTCCTTTCTGCTTTCCTATCTACTTAAAAGAAATATTTTTTTTAATTTATTTCAGGCATGTGACATTCAAACATTTTTCTGCATTCACATACATAACTTCATACACACACACACACACACATTCACAAATATATACACCATTTGATGATAATAAATAATTAAATGATAGCTTATGAAAATATATTTATACAAAATATATAATTCTGTTTTAATATACCCACACGTTTATCAACACACATCCACGCATACTTGCCCACACACACGCACTCGTATATCTGATTATCATGCCTGAAAAGGAGGCAGGAAGAAGTAAACTTATCAAGTCCTACCCCTTCTGCAATATTTAATCATTATTTGTCTGTATTAAGAATAGTAATATATATTTAAATATAACAGTAAGAATGTTATCTATTATAGACTTATATCATATATATATATTTACCTCCTATATATACACAGAGATAAATATGTTCATATACATGAATTCAGACAGTGCTCCACTTCCCAATAAGCCCACACACCCAACCCTATATGAAAATATATATACAATCACCCGTGTATAGTCCCGTTTACATTTGTTTACATTTGCATCAGTTGTTTAGTTAACTTTATTTTTTGCAGGCACAGAGCTGCCACTCTCGTGCTGGTTCTGAGAGAGCGAAAGCTGGCCGGCCTGCAGCCGTGACGGTCGGCGTCGGCCTGCAAGTGCCCCGCTTCCAAACACGGTTCTTACACACTATTCTTGCGGTGTAAAACTGGACTGGAGCGGTCCAGAGCGCTCTGGTCCTGCAGTTTATGTGTGGTGGAACAGGGGTCGGCAACCTTCAACACCCAAAGAGCCACTTGGACCCGTCTCACAATGAACAGAACACACTGCGAGCATCGTGTGAAGCTTTCTGGCTTCAGCCACGGCATCGTTCATCGTTGTTGGCTGGTTTGTTGACATGTGGCGCTCCACAGCGCCGCGTTGTTCTGACCGGGTTCAGAGCTTCTCTCAGTAACAGGAGAGGAGGAGATCCTGCTGTTCGCGATAAGAACGTTTTCCGCTGTGTCACAGACAAAGAAAGCTCACGGCGTCGGGCAGCCGCCGGGAGCCGGCGGGAGCTCACCTCTAGGGACGGCAACTATTGTTGCGTGATGACGTTTCATGCCTGCGTTGCTACCCTTGGACCTAGCAACTACTGCAATTGAGCGTTTGCGTTAACTTGCACTGAGTCTTTTACAATGATGTGGAGGAATTTTGACAAACTCATTTTTGCAGAATTGTTGTAATTCAGCCACATTTGAGGGTTTTCCAGCATGAAGCGCCTTTTTAAGGTCATGCCACAGCATCTCTATGGGATGGAGGTCAGCACTTTGGCGAGGCCACTCCACAGTCTTCATTTAGTTTTCCTTCAGCCATTCAGAGGGGGACTTGCTGGTGTCTTTTGGATCATTGTCCTGCTGTAGAACCCAGGTTCCCCTCAGCTTGAGCTCACAAACAGATGGCCGGACATTCTTCCTCAGGATTTTTTGGTAGACAGCAGAATTCATGCTTCCATTTATCACAGCAAGTCCTCCAGGTCCTGAAGCAGCAAAACAGCCTCAAGCCATCACACTGCCGCCACCATGTTTTACTGTTGGTCTGATGTTTTTTTTCTGAAATGCGGGGTTACTTTTATGCTCGATGTAACGGGACACAGACCTTCCAAAAAGTTCAACTTTTGTCTCGTCAGTCCACCGACTATTTTCCCAAAAGTCTTGGGGATCATCAAAATGTTTTCTGGCCTTGATGTTCTTTTTGCTTAGTCGTGGTTTTGGTCTTGGAACGATGCCATGCAGTCTCTTATGGTGGAGTCACTGACCTTCGCCGAGGCAAGCGATGCCTGCAGTTCTTTAGACGTTGTTGCGGCGTCTTTCGTCACCTCTTGGATGAGTCGTTGCTGCGCTCTTGGGGTAGTTGTGGTCGGCCGGCCGGCCAGTCCTGGGAAAGTTCACCACTGTTCTGTGTTTTGGCCTTTTTTTGGATAACGGTTCTCACTGAGGTTTGCTGGAGTCCCAAAGCTTCAGAAATGGCTTTATAGCATTTTCCAGTCTGATAGACTTCAATTTCTATTTTTCTTATTTGTTCCTACATTTCTTTGGATCATATCTTTTGAGGATCGTTTGGTCGACTTCACTTTGCCAGGTCGGTCCAAGTGATTTCTAAATTGAGAGCAGGCGTGCAGTAATCAGGCCTGGGTGTGGCTACAGGAACTGAACTCAGGTGTGATCAACCAGTTTTAACAGGAGCTGGGGGGCAAACACGTTTTCACACAGGGCCACGAAGCTTTGGATTTTATTCGTCCTCATTATTGAAACCCTTCATTTAAAAACTGCATTCTGCGTTGACTTGTGCCATCTTTGACCAATGTTTACAGTTGTTTGATGATCTCAAACATTGAAGTGCGTCAAATACATTTTCACGCCAGTGTATTATTTCTCTGTCCTCCACTGCGGCGAGAGGCATTGGGTTTAGATTCCTCTAAACGTTTTGTTTCATGCTCCAGGATCATTACATTTCTTTCTGCCAGATTCAATCCCAACATTTACAAAATACCTGTTGAATTCGTTCACCATATCATTCAGATCTTTATTTAATTATACGTAAAATATTGAGGATAGGTAATTTGTTTTGAGGTGTTTTTATTGACACTATTCAATATGAGACAAATGCTTTTCATGTTGCTTTTATTCTCATCTAATAATTTGCGATACAATTCTTGTTTGGATCCTCATAGTTAATTTATTTTTATATTTTTTGTATTTGCTCTCTGGCGCTTCATTTCTATATTTAATGAATTCTCTATAGAGCGTGTTCTTTTTTTGTAATTCTCTTGTGATCTATGGAGCGTATAAATACATATTTCTTTTAGTGCTTTTCTTTATTGGACAGTTTTTATCATATAATAATTTGAAAGTATTTAAAAAATTTTCCCTCGGCTTTGTCAATATTGTTTTCTTTTAAAACTGACTCCCAGTTCTGTTTACATAGATTTACCACACCCAGCGGACAAATCTCACGCACGCACAGACACACACATCCATTCCTCATCAAAGAGGCCACGTTTACACGTGCCTGGATCTTTTAAAAAAGCAGTGACGTTCCACTTCGTTTGGGTCTTTCTTTTACACATAAACGCAGCCACCACCCATCTTAAACGATGATTCCTGAAAACTGGAGCCACAGTGGAGATCTGGACAAAAAGCCGTGTCTCTCGTTGCACGTAAAGCCGGATAGGCGGATAGTGACGTCACAATATGGCCGTCAGCATCGTCTGCGTCCTCAGTGTGCGACCCGTGTTTAGTTTTGCTCTCATAATGGATCCAGGTGAAGCAGTGTTTACATTTACAATCACAAACGCTCCGTTACGCCGGTCCAAAGAACGACCATCACGTCTTTGTTGAAGCAGGAACAGGAAGTTACACTGCCCCCTACAGGTGTGGCTGCTCATAGTAGCTCTGAACCAGGTAAAAGACTTTATTTTTGTGTAAATGAAGGGATTTTTTTTACACGTTGAGGGGGAAATATCTGGGTTTTTTTTAAAACCCAGGTACGTGGAAACGTGGCCTGAGATGTGCTGCTGATGTTGCTTGTTTTCTGACATAATTTGTTCAACTGTCAAATCATGTACTTCTGTACTTGTTGCTCCTTGAAGGTCATGGTGTCTCGTCAGAGCTGCTCAGGTTCGTTTAATCTAACAACGGTTGGAAAGTGTTTGGATCAGAATGATAACTGTAAATAGCATATATAGCGTCAACGAGGGTATTGTCTGTTTTCAAGCAAAGCTAAAAGAATGTTATAAAAATAGTCTTTGAATTTGAATATAGCCTCTGTGTGTTGAGTCGACATTAATTCCATGGTTTTCCCTGAATAAATATCCATTACATGCTTCAGTAGATGAACAATGCAATTAATTAGAACATTTGTTTTGATCGATTGATAGCACTACTTATTTGTTATCTGCATGCAACCTACAGCTAGGTCCCAAATCACAGTCACACACACTTTAATTGGTGAGGGAACAAGCGTGATTGTCAATACTTACATCAAACTCAACAAAGGGGCAATGCAGCCGTGTCATGATTGGATTCTAGACGGTAAAATTCCGGTCTGCTGCAGCATTTGAAGGCATCAAAATGAGAGACAGCATCACTGACCAATCAGAGGCCGCCTTTCAAAAGGTATACCATGTGGTATCAATTGACCAATAACGTCACTTGTTATAAGTTGTGCACTTTAGATGATAATTTGCTATATTTTGGCCAAAAAAGTCACAAATAGACAAAAAGTAGACGGTGACAAGTCGTGATGGCCATAATACCCATTTTAGACGGCTATGAACAAGCCACCCACTATTTTTTGGGGCGTCTTTTTCGAAAAGTAACCGTCCAAATGACAGCTGGACCACCGGCTGCTCAGTGCCTCAAAGACGGTCTCTGTGGTTGTGATCTCTCTCCGTCCATCTCTGTGTGACGTCTCCTTGTCTTTGTGTCTCTGTGGTTTCTATGTGTCACAGGGAAGTACCGCACTCAGCTATGGGACAAACAGACCAGCTCCTTCCTCCCGTCCACTCCTGGTCTGGGAATGCACGTGGAGATTAAGGATCCAGACACCAAGGTAAACTCGGAGGAGACACTCCCCTCCAACATACCCTCAGATTGAAGAGAAACGTAATCTGAACTCTGGTTTCAGATCATCCTGTCTCGTCAGTATGGCTCAGATGGACGCTTCACCTTCACCTCGCACACTCCAGGAGAACATCAGATTTGTTTACACTCCAACTCCACCAAAATGGCTCTGTTTGCTGGAGGAAAGCTGGTATGAACACAGTGTGCACTTCTTCACCGGCAGACTGGACGAAATGCTTCACACGAATTTAATCTCAAGATCTGACAGCTCTCAAAGCTTTGTGCCATTTTGGGCTACGAAATGGCGTATTTAGAAGCAGATGCTGAAAATATCCTGCACCAGGGGTCACCAACAATACCTTAAAAAATAAAAATAATTAAAAATGTGTTTAGGATACATGAAGGTAAGATCCTTGGTGCGCTGTGTGGTGAAACAACACTGAGAAAAGTCCTTCACCTCACTGCCACGGACAGCAGCCATTATTCCTTTACTGTCAAATCATCAGTCTCTACATGAGGCAGTTGTGGCTGCCAACATCGAGCCCATTCACAGAGGCACGGAGTCGGATTTGCAGTTCACCATTCTTATATTAAATCAAAACCAAAACTCACACACACACACACACACACACACACACACACTGACTCTGCAGCCCCGTCTGTCTCCTCCGCCTGTCACCCTGGGTACGTCCGAACAGTCCATTTAAAGGGACTCGCTCATCCGAGCGTTCAGGGAAACGCACGATGACGGAAAAAGGACGCAGCTCATGAAAGTTATCAAAGGAATAATCTGCCGAGAACAACTTTAAATCATCTAAAACCAGATCCAACTTGGAATATTGTGGATGTTGTAAGACAAACCAGTAAAGTCTACATGTCGGTGTTTAGTCATGTGTGAATTGGTTCTTATGATATATATTATCAGATATATTTTTATATATCTGAAATTCTAAAACCCCGGCTCGGCCGGGGAGCGAGTGTGACGTGTGGACGGCAAAGACGATGTCTTGCGGGAAACTGAAGCCCTGAAGCCTCATGTTTAGTCGCAAAGTAAGATTATGCAGTTGCAGTCTCGAGTCTTTCCTAAATTCTTTCTGTTGATGTTGTTCTCTGCAAGAACTAAATAATTTCCTCACTATCTCATCGTCTGCTCTACGTATATTTATTAAATTAAAGACTCCTCTTATTCTCTTAACTGCATCCTTCACTCCTCGTAGATTTTACATTCCATCATGATATGCTGTACCAACTCAAGCATCCCACACCGTTCACATTTCTAATCTTTATGTTTTCATATCTTATTAAGTATCCCATTTAATCTAGTATGTCCAGTCCTTAATGGTGTCATTATAGTCTCTTCCTTGTGGCTTCCTCCTGGCCTTGTACCCTCCCCAACCTGTTCATGTATTGTGAAAACGGTCTCTATCTGAATCCTGAGATTTCCAATAATCTTGCCACATTTTTAGTGTGTTTCTTAACTAGTGTTCTCCCCTCAGCTCTGCCCAACTGAACTGCAAATTCTACTGTTTGTGATTTAACAGACTGCTTAATTAAAATGTCCACATTTTCATTTCCTTCAATTCCAACATGAACTAGAGCCCAGACAAAACTCATATTCCCTCCTGTTTTTTGGATTTTATATATTCAACTGTGTATTTCAACAATCAGCTCCTTCTTGTGAGATTTCATTGTTGATATACTTGTGAGGGCTGGCCAGCTATCTGATGCTATCACTGCCTCACTCACTTCATATGCTGTTACATGTAGCAATGCCATTAGCATTGCTATTAACTCCACCACACATACTGATAGAGGGTCTGTACATCTTTTCCTAATGTTTACTTCCCTACCAGGAATATACACTGCTGCTTCACACCGACCTCTTTCAGGGTCTTTTGATCCATCAGTAAAAAACCAATGTATTACTATTGTATTTGTCATCTAAATCTTTTTGAGCTACATAACCCACTTTATCCTGTTTCTTTATTCTCTTAAACTGATTTTTGATCTCGACCACTGACATTGTAAATAACCAGGGAAGGATATTTGATAGTGGGACTGTATTATTAAAACTAACCTGTTCAAAACCTGCCTGCTCCGCGATCATATTACCAATACGACCAAAGCTATTTAAATACGTGTTCATGCTCCCAACAATCGTCTAAGTAGGAATTGACAACCTGTCTCATAGCACCACTTATCAAGGATTGCACCAGTTGGCTTTGTGAATCCAGATAACGGAAGGATAACCCCGCTATGTCAGGCTTGCTTCGTAGTACAGGCGTCTGATGTGCTAGCATAACGTAAAAGAAGGTGTTGGATCACCGCGAACCTGCTGTGTGTTTGTTTGATTGAGTCGTTGGCTGTTTGACTGTCTGATTGGTTAATCCAGTGTTTGGTTCATTGGTTTATTGGCTGTTTGGTTGGTTGATCTGTCGATTGCCTGGTTGATAAGTTATTTGGCTGTTTCCTTTAATGAGCCCGGGGGAACTTATCAAGTGTCCGGTGACGGTAAATTTCCCTCCGTGTGTCCCAGAGAGTGCACCTGGACATTCAGGTTGGAGAACACACTAACAACTACCCCGAGATTGCGGCGAAGGACAAACTGAGCGAGCTGCAGCTGCGAGTGCGTCAGCTGCTGGACCAGGTGGAACAGATTCAGAAGGAGCAGAACTACCAGAGGGTCCGTAGACCGCCACACTACACCAACACCGGCAGAGAATGAGGGATTAAAATGCCTCCTCTCTCCACAGTACCGTGAGGAGCGTTTCCGCATGACGAGTGAGAGCACCAACCAGCGCGTCCTGTGGTGGTCCATAGCGCAGACCCTCATCCTCATCATCACCGGCATCTGGCAGATGAAGCACCTGAAGAGTTTCTTTGAGGCCAAGAAGCTGGTGTGAATAACACAGATTCAGGAGTCGGCAAAAATGTCGTGACCAGACAGATGCAGTCATTCATCCTGTGTGATACTGGAGTTGGGTTTTTTTTTTTTTCTTTGTTTGTTTGTTTGTTTGTTTTTTAAACGTTTTAGGTTTTCCATCCAGAGCAACACTCGACATTCTAGTCGTGTCTCCGGTTGTGTTTTTGTGTTTGGTTTTTTAACTTTTTCAACACTGGACTTTTCTCTTTTCTATCTTGAAGTGTATAAAGAAGCAGCTTTTTTGTGATTATTTGGAAGAATGAAAAGTAAAGAAAAAGTAAAAATGTCACCAATTTGTTGTGTTGTCAGTGTTTGCTTTTGCTTTGAGGTTTTTTTCACTTTGGTTTGGACTTGTATATATAATATATTCCCAAAAAACGTAGCACACATCATTTGTAAACTGCCCAGTGAACACTTTGTGTTTCAGAGGTTTTTGAGCATCTGTAACTGGCAGAGCTCATTATTGATTAACAGAAGCACAAACTTGGTGTTAAATAAAGAATTATGAACACATGCTTTTAACATTAGAGAATAGAATTCTATTCTATAAGATTTGACATCAAAATCAAGGTTCTTTTGTTTTGCATTAAGCATCAGCTTGACATTCAGGGTGCTTTTATGTAGTTCTTTATTTTAAACAGTATAATGACATCCTTTATCGCAGGATGATTAATTTTTAACCATATTTGCGTTACACCTGCAAAACATTGAGTAATTAAATGGTCTTCATTAACTGTTGCAGTTTTACCCTTAATATTTTCATCAGGATTTGTCGTCTGAGATAAAAAAAAAAAAAAAAAAAGGAAATCATCCTGACCCCCATATGAGTTTTGCATAAATTATTAAAGTAAGCAGACGCTCGTCCAAACAGAGATTTTCTAGACGCTGAAGTCCTTTTTCTTCCAGAAGTTTAAGTTTGGGGTCAATTCCAACAGGTAAAAATAGGTGGTTTTTACAAATAGGAATCATCTGGGGCAAAGAGTTCCACCCACAGGGGCGTCTAGTCTCGGCCCAAATTTTTAAAGTAACGGTGACAATAGGGTTGGACGAAAATTCAGAGGGAGTCAATGACAGAGGACGGCATGCCAGAGCTCTCTGTGAAGAAGAGGAACATGAATCTGCTTCAATTTGGTACCGTTTGCACTATGGAACGGTGTCTGTCTCCAGGACTACGCAGAAACTTCATGCCGGATTGGGCTGAAACTTGGTAGTCTGATAGAGAAAGATGATAGGAAGAAGCCATTACATTTTGGGGATGTCTCAACTAAAGAAAAATTGTGAAAAACTGCGCACATTTACCCCATTCAAAGTGTATCGGAGCTGATCCATCATGTACCACCAGGAGGCGCCTCGCAGTCAAAATCAAAGTGATACCTAAGGGTAGGTCAGCTTGAGATTTGCCAGGAAACCAGTCTGTTGTCCGAGTTCAGCGATTTCTCAGCTTATTAAGGTGAGTCATCAGTTATAGACCTCTTAAATACGTCCACGTGATGACGCAGGCAGGTAACGTTAGGCAACAAAGTTGACACGGTCCGTGGCCCAGCGCCACGGGCGGCAGGTCGCTAAATCTGGCGACTATTCAGGTCCTCCTGGCGACTTGGCGGGGTCTGCGCTCTCTGATTGCCATTCTAGTTTTATGGTATGGAACATACTTTCCTGCTTAGCTACTGTGCAGACGCATTCTCTTCGCTATCCACTTTGCTTTTTGCCCTTTTCCTTTATCTTTTCTTTTTTTATATATACGAGAGAGCGTTTTAAGGAAATACTTTTATACTTCTGTGTTTCTCTCAACATAATACTTATTCCAAAAACTGATAAACAACGTCACTTTGAGACACGGGACTTTTTTCTCTCAATCAACAACCAGAAGAATCCAACCAACAGATCAGCGAAAGAATGTCCTCCAGCAGCAAAGGCTGTGAGAAACTGGCTGATAAGGTGAAGCAGCTCGAATAGAAGATCGAGTCGCTGCGTGCGATACATGAAAGTGAGACCTTAATGCATGCACAGTGGTGCAGTGGTTAAGGCCCTGGTTCGAATCCAGCTGAGGGCCTTTCTGTGCTTAGTTTGCATGTTCTCCTCACGTGTGCGTGGGTTTTCTCCCACAGTACCCAAAAAACATGTACCAATGGTCCTTTACCTAATTGCCCCAAATTCAGTTGACGAAACTCCACTTAGGCTCCATTAAGATATCTGGTGAAAAAGATATGTGCGTTCTCTCCATGTGAAATAGGGCGGTGCTAAATTAAGAGTAGAGTTGCCGAAATTCTGGGAATTTTCAAAGTTTAAAACTTTCCATGGGAATTTATGGGAATTAACGGGGATTTATGGGAATAAAACAGAAATTTGCAAAATTGAAGGTTGGCCCTCAATAGGGAACTTAAATGAAGTTGGGGAAAATATATTGTAACATAATCTTGGCTAAAACAACCAGATATAATGCAAGGACACTCCTCAATCAGATGCACACGACACTGCTTACTGTCGGGCTATTGAGGCCACGCCGCATGCAAGCACTGTGCACTCCATCACATACACAGATGATTTCTTTAATCCCTGGAGGCCACACTTTTGAGCCCAAAGCACAAGACTATAGAAGCCACACAGTTGAGCCTGCAGATAATCTAAAGTCAAGTAAGTTTTGGGGTAAATATATTTGATCTATAATGGTATTGCTGCTTAACGTGCAAAAATTAAATACAAATGTATTCATACAGTAGCTAGCTAGCTGGTAAGTTAGGTGCTTTCATTTAAAATTTTGAACAGGACTTTTTTGGGGGGTAGGGGTGGGGGCATTTTACTTTTTGATTGGTTGGGGGAGTTCATGTTCATGTTTTTGTTGTTCATTAAAATAATTGATTGTTGATTATTTTACATGGATGTTTCCTTATGACAAAACAAAATATTTAAATATACATATACATATATATACATGTATATGTATATAAATGATAGTTTGTTTAAATTACCCCAAATTTCCAGTTAATTCCCATAAATTCATGATTATTCCCATAGAAAGTTTCCAATTTGGAATATTTCCAAAAATTCCCCAGCTTGACTTCCCATGGAAAGTTTCCGGATATTTTCCGTCCCTTTGTAACCCTATTTGAGACTGACAGATTTCGCAGCCAATCGGAAAAGATGGGATTTTGTACCACAGCCAATCAGCTTGCATGCATTGAGGCTGAGAAGAAAACTTTACGCCACCTGGAAGACTTCCCGAAATCATTATTCCTCGACAGCCGCTAGAATATTACTAAGAATGAAGGAGTTCAGTTTTTTTTTTAACCATGATTGTGAGTGGTGTGGCTTCAATATCATTAATTTGTTGTGTACATCCTGCTTATTTAACGTCAGGTGATCTCTGCGGCAGTGAGCATGAAGAGATTGGAGGAACAATGTGATCATGTCAGTTTTTTAATCTGTGAGTTTAAAACAGGATTTGTGCACCTGTGATTAAGAAGTTGAGAATGTGTAAGTGTGGTGTTGTATTTTTGGAAAAAAATTATTCTATAGATACAGAAAATAATTCTACAGCTACACAACTACTACTCATGGTACGCAACTACAAATTCCACAAGAGCAGAAGCAGAGGCTCAAAACAGCTTGTGTCTACATGCGGAGGCCTGATCTGGTGCCGTGTGCTCACAGTGCAGCGTGTCCAGACCACAGCGCACCGAGCAGCGCCCCAAAAACACAACATATTCAGTATATTTGACACAAAACAAAAACATGCAGATGCAGTCTTAAGAAATACTTTCCAGAAACGGTTTTCAGAAATGTATTTTGTAAAACAAATAACCAGTTAAGTTAAAAGCGCTTCGTAGATAAAGAGTGTGAGGAGTTATGATGGGTGGCTCCCACAGTAGCGATGTTACATGCTTTTTTTAAGCATTATTGATTTGAAGGATTGAATTTGAAAGTACAGTCACCGTGCACCGAGAGGCATTTAACTGTCAACTCACCTTAATTAGTGGAGGAATCGCTGAAGGCAGACAACAGATTGGTTTTCCTGGCAATTTCAAGCTGAGCAGAACTTTAGGTTTCATTTTAGCTTTTGACTGCAAGGCGCCACCTGGTGGTACATGATGGATCGGCTCCCATCCACTTTGAAGGGAGGAAAATATGCGCTGTTTTTCGCGATTTTTTCGAAAATGGTTTGTCGAGACGCTTTATCTTTATTGATCCTCACTGGTCCCGAATTTTCCACATGTTTTGATGTGCTTTGTGTGTACGTGCTCCAAATGTTGCGGGTATAATGGCGCACAGAAAAGTCGGCGGAAGAGAAAATATAACTATAATAATAATCATAATAATAATAATAATTCCTCTTCCTCCTGTGAGCCCACCACCCACAGAGGCTACCGTAGGGGTTGGTTGCAGTGTGGATTGGGTGGCAAGTTGTCAGTGACAGGCACCATCAGTTCAAGATTGTGAAATGAACTGTCAGTTAACATTTGTAATGGTTGGAATGTGCTCTATTTATTCTGACCAGGTCTCAGATTTTGGACCCAAAGGTTGGCTGAATGGTTGTTCGGCTCAAGAAGAGATCTGGATGTGAGACACAAAGGCACATGGACCAGGGACCTTGGTTAAGGTTTGAAGTGACTCTGTAGAAAGTGAGCAGTGGCTTGGAACTTTAAGCAGGTCTGTGTTGGTGGTAGATTTCTGTGAGGTGCCTCAGGAACCGACGTTCCATACCCCTGTACAGCCCCGATGACGTGGTGGTCGTACAACAAAGTACTCATGTACAAAAAAGAACTCATGTCCTTCAGTTAAACGAGTATAAAGTGGTGTGCTTGAAACGGGTCTTGGCTCCTGGCCTGCAGTGGTTGCTGGCTGTCAGGGAGCCTTGAAATGGATCGGGTTG